>JAAAKQ030421215.1:0-12282 GCA_010016005.3 Zanna intricata
TTTTTTTTTGTAGACCATGTTATTAATTGTAAAATTAGCTGCTGCTATATTTTTCTTCTCTTTAAAATTTAAATATCTCAATATTCTTTAAGCAATTAAACACCGCTCTACTTACTGCGTAGACCAAAAATAGTAGGCTTAATATTGTACTTTGAATTCTTTGCTTTACTATTTTTTTTGTCAATTAATCGGAGATACTAAATGTAATATATAAAAATATTATGTTTACTCATTCCATCGATGGGTTATCATATTTCTGAAGGCAACTTCCTTATAATAACAATAATTACGACTAAGCCAGTATTGAGAAAAATGCTCAATTTATCGAAAAAGTAATTCAGGAAAAACTTTTTCTTATTTTATAAATATTAATTTATGTACTTACTAAAACATTTTGGTAAAATTCCTGATGGATAATTTTCGGCTAGGATTTTTCAAGTAACTTTAGAAGTGAGAACAAGATGTTTTGTAGAATTTAATTTGATTAAATATTCTTACTACTACATAAATCGTGGGAAAAAAAACAATTAACATCAAATAGTTGCAAAGCACATCAGTTTTCGCATAGGTAGAGACCAACTTCAAAAGGCCTGTTTTGGAATGAGTTTTCATTTTGTCATATCCCTCAGTAAGAGATTTTATTCTTTGACTAAGTCTACATTATTTCTAACGTTTTCACCTCTTGAATCTTTTTCAAACTACAAACTCAAATTAATTTATCGATTTACTATGCATACACTATATTGTATTTATGTTTAGGAGACATTTATGTTACGAGTTACTTCTATAATAAGATAGATAAAGGAATTATCAGGATATTTATTTGCTGTTGAAAAAAAACTTTAAAAGGTTACAGAAAGTTTAACCCTTTAAAATCCAAAGGAAATATTAGAAACTTTGAAATAAATTTTGAAAAAAGATTTGTTAGAAGAGTTTTTCCTTGTAAAAGTTCTGAAGGAAGCGTTCATAATTATTAAAAATTTTTTTTACAGTTTTATTACTTTTTACGTGTTTGTTCGCCACAGAAAAGGTTTTTGTAAAATAATTCTTATAAAATGAAAGCTCAAGTTGTGATAATAAATAATTAGATAAAAATTTATCACGTGGCAGTTACATAAGTTTTGATAAGCGTTAGGACTATGTTGTTATTTGCCAGGTTACCAGCGATAATAACTGAACTGCGATTGTTATCAGAAGGGGAAAGAATTTTTAGGTAATTTCGATATAAATATTTTTGAAAATTTTGTAAATATTTAATTTTTTTAATGAAAGAGAAGAAATTTTTCAGTTTGCAGAGTTATATCGGGTGATAGCATGATAATAGAGGATATGAATTTTAATTGAGAGATCTTATTACACAAATTTTTTTACTACTGTTACGAATCCAATTCTTTATAAAAGAATGCGACTTCCCCTTCCAGGGTGTAATCGCAACGAGTTAGCATATGATAAAATATTTCCGACTCTATGTAACTTGAGAAAGGTAAACCTTCACGCATAAGGTGCGAGTTCTTTTTCGGAAAAGTTTCGAGTAGTTAGATTGTTAGATTTTCAGTCACCAAGAGGTACTTCCGCTAGCATGAATATAATCGTAAAATTTTGCCGTATTATACTATTCAGAATGCCGAAAATCAAAACTGGTGTAGGTTAGCAGACGTTAGGAATCTAGGTATCAGCGAACAAGTGTGGCACTTTCAGTTCTGTATTATTATTCATCCGTCGGAGAATCATCTCCTTATAAAGGATGCAACGCACTCTTTTCTTCTGAGAGGGAAGAGCTTATAAACAAATTTAACAAATAAATATTAAAGAATAAATGAATTCGATTCAAAAATCATTAAAAAAAAACGACAAGAATAATAAAATAATCTGATGTGGACACCATATCACTTCCTTGTACGCCTATTAAATTACATATACACTTTTTTTTTAATGAAAAGTCATAAAATTTTATTACCTTAATAACTTCTGATATTTTTAATTTCTATTTTTTTTATTGTTATTGAATTATAAAAATTATAATTATAATAATAATTATAACCTCTAAGTATAAAAACAATTTATCGTAAAACTGTTTTTACACTTAGAGGTTAATAATTATTAATAAATCAATATATTTAAATTTAAGAAAAATAGTTAAAAAAAAAAGGAGATGAAGTCTGATTCGAACCGATGTGCCTTCCCCTTGTAAGATCCAAATAGTTCCTTAATTAAAATTTTATTTGGTTATAACTCTGAAACCAATGAAAATAAGTATCAGTTATGATACATTGTTGAAAAGCTCTCAATGACGGCTTACTATTGCAGTTAAGAAAAAATCCAAAATCCAATTTTTGGGGATTTAGGGCTTTTTGGACACTTTTGGTTCAGTCGATTGCTATCAAAAGGGGAGGTGTACAACTAGATGTTACAACAGCCCTAAATCCAAAATTTCAACATCCTAAGGCTAATCGTTTTTGAGTTATGCGAGATTCATTGATACGAACGTATATATAGACGTCACGTCGAAACTAGTTAAGGGATGGTCAAAATGGATATTTCCATCGAAATCTGAAAACCAACGTTTTTCGCGATCACAATATTTTCTTTACTTCGTACAAGGAAGTAAAAATGATCATAAACTACGGAGATAATTTACAAAAAAATCATTCCTCTTTGAATTTTCAAAGAAAATTATTTTTGATTATTTTCTGAACATTCCTTTCTACCGACAAAAAAAAATTATTCTTTTAATAAACCGTATGTACTGTTACAACCGAAAAATAAAGAACATTATATTAAAGAGACACCTAAGACGCAAAATGCTACAAAACCTGTAGAAAATGATTCACAGATTCAGATCGGGTTACAAAAATTAAACAAAAACGAATCTGAAACGTCGAAAAAATTTCGAAAAACGAAATCTGAAACGTTTAGGTAATGTAAAATTTATATAAATTAATTGCTACCCTGAATTGTACGAGCGTAAGAGAACGAATTAATGCAATCACCGATTCATTTGTATTTTCTTCCACAAAACTAAATTCAACCCTTAAATTAGCTTAAAAAGACATGCATTCAGCCGAACTTCGTGACAAGTGTGTTTCACTTGTTGGTGAAATGTCAGTTAAAGGTAGTGTGCCAGATGGAGTGGTTAGCCCTCATCGACAAAGTGGTGCTCCATGTTAAAGGCATTATATTACCTGAAACTTGTCAATTCAAAAGACTGTCTTAATGAAAAAGTTTATCGTCACTCGCGGGTAACAGGTGAATGCATTGACTTTTCATGTCATCTGAATATGCTCCTATATAATGCCATATGAGTTCAACCCCTTCTCTTGTGTATATTATTCAATATCTAGATTATCTAATCTAAATTAGTAGGCAGAATTTGCTGTTTTAGGTTATGTTATATCCAAAATAATTTTTTAGGTTTATAAAAAGTATTTTAATCGTAGTACGATTTTTTTTTTAAACTAATTTATCTATTTTTTTTTAATGTATTTATTTGATTATGTTAGTTAAATATACGTTGTTGTTTTTCATCACTAGATTTTTTTTTCATTAGGTCAACAATTCAGGTGGGAGCAATTAACACCTCCATCTGGATATTGCTTTTCCTTTGTAAACTACTATCTTACTAGTATCTTATTAGGAGATATAATATTATGTATTAAAAAAAAGTTTTTCTTATTTTATTGTTATATACGAATGAATATGTTAAATTTCACTGAAATTTAAGATTAAAATTTATGTTTTTAAGGATTTATTATTTTACGTTAACTGAGTAGCCATTGGATTTACTATTATACGCACTCTAAATTTTGCAGTGCGTATAAAACTTTGTTTGTCAGAAGGGGTACTTTTATTTCTTGCTTGACATTATCTGTCTCAAGTTTTTTTTTTAAGATTGTGTCTCATTTAGAAATCTGAGGTACAAGAGGAACGAGTCAGATTTGTTACTTCTGTGATTAATGGTCGCCATTCAGCTAGTTACTAAAATGAACAGACTGAAGGTGTCACTTGTAGATATTTGCAACTCCTGTATTTTGGTAGGCTTGGCGTGCGGAAAACCAAATTACTCTTCGCTTTTCTTAGTAAGTCTGGTGTTGGATGGTTCTTCCTTGGGAATCGCCAAGCCCGTCTCTGGAGTGATTTATATCTCACGCAGGTTGTTAGAACTATAACCCACCTAGGGTTAAACTACACCCACCTAGGGTTGGTCTAGTGGTTAAACTCGTCATCGCAAATCAGCTGATTTTGAAGTCGAGAGTTTTAAGGTTCAAATCCTAGTGAAGACAGTTACTTTATACGGATTTGAATACTATATTATGGGTACCATTGTTCTTTAACCACACATCTCAGGAATAGTCGACCTGAGACTTCAAAAGACTGCACTTCATTCACATTCATAAATATCATCCTGGCTTATTACCGATAAGGATAAATATCATCTTGACCTTACCGTAGTTCCGGAGACTAAACAGAAAAAAAGAGGTCCAAGGAATTCTTAGATTCAATTGTCATTGGCGATGAAACCTAGGTACGTTATACGATACCAGAGACAAAAGAACAGTTCCGTCAGTGGCGACATTTAGGATCGCCGAAGCCGCGAATGTTTAAACGAACATTGTCTGCGGGCAAAGTGATGGCGTCTGTGTTTTGGGATAGGAAGGGGATATTGTTGTGCGAGTTCATGCCTAGCGGGCATCCCTACTATCAGACTCTGAAGAACCTTCGCCGTGCAATTCGGAACAAAAGAAGGGGAATGCTGACGAAGGTAGTGCGTTTTCAACAGCACGACACTTGTTCCCACGCCGCCCGTGCAACAATCGACCTCTTCAACCAATCTGGATGGGATAACGTCACACATCCCCCTACAACCAGATCCTAGCATCAATCGAGAGCTTCTTATCATTGCTTACCTGTCGATGTTTGGAAGAGTTTTTCCAGAATGCATAGAATCTCATGGTTTCTATTTCATTACAGAAGAAGTAATACAAAAATTTGTTATCCATAACTTTATCGTATTGCTTCTGGAACGGCACCATAATGTGAAATATTGAAATACCGACCAATAATCGTTGTGTAATCGTAACAGAACCACAACTTTTAAAATACGTTGTCATTACGAACGCACTGTAATCCACTGTGCTTGATTATTCAAATGAAATCTATTATGCAAGGTCACAACCATTTCGATTATCGCATATCAGGGTTAGCAACTTCTTTTGCTTTAAAAATCGTCAGGTTCCATCAGTTACTCTGTACTTAAACAAGTATTTGTTTATACATAAAGCGAATATGGGGAAAAATAAAGTTTTTCTAATCGGTAACAATTATTTAAATACCATTAAAGAGTAGTAATAGTTACTGAAAATGGAAATATTTTTGTCTAATTTTAAATAAATTGACATTTTTTTAGATCGTTTAGTCAACAAAAAAAAAAACTAAAGCGTAATAAGGTTCTTTGTAGGCCAAATTTTTTACTTTGTAATGTAAAAATAATTGTGCCCGGCATTAAAAATTTGTCTGCAGACCTATTATATTTAACGACATGTAAAATAGGTCTGACATTTAAGTAAATTTATGCTGTCTTCTTTATTTTTTGGTATTCGAGATATAATAACCGTTCTGGTTGTTCATCCTTTAAAATTCTCAACAGAAAGTTCAATTATCTTTATTCTTCTGAATAAAAAAAATTAAAATTGTTGTTTCGTTGAAACCTAAAGTAAATTTATATGTTCAAATTAGATAACGATCTATTACAAATGAAAACACTTTCAGCAATGTTTCATTTAAATTATAATTATACCCATAATAAAAGCCAAACTTATTTCACTGCATTACAAAAATGACAATTTTAGTTACAAAAGAAAAAATTACATTGTCGTTCTTCAAATTTCGTATTTAAATTAACATCATTATTCACAGAGAAATCACCTCTAATTGGGTACCTCTTGTACTTTATGTTTTCTATGTTCATTAAAGCCATAATAAGAACTGAAACAGAATCAGTGAAACAGTGTAAAAGAATCATCACATGTACCTGCTTCTAACTCAGGATGAAAAACAAAGAATATCATTATTGTTAATCATTAAAAACTAACGCAATTATTTTCCTATTCTAGGAGGACCAGCCCATTCCTGAACCAAAAGAACACGGTGAGTATTTAACGCTAAGTCAATGTTATCTCTAAGTGAAAAGCTAATTTTCCGTTTTTTTTTTTTTTGTAGATTATTCGCTACATAATAACCTATTATTAAAAAATCAATTACACCAAATTATTTTCATAATTTTGAGAAATTATGAATTTGTCAAGATAATGCTTATCAGTTCATAATCATTAAACTATAATTCTTTGCTAATCATTCCATAATCATCGTTTTTTTTGGTGTGTTTTTTTATCATAATATCGACAAATTACCCGTTATTTATTTTCTAGTTCTTTTATGCTAATAAGCCGTACAAATATATTTCGTAATAGTTGACACTATTAGACTAACTAAAAAGTTGATAATTTTCTAACAATTTTCACATTTTTATAAAAAGCTGCATACAACTGTGATGATTACTACATTGCTAGTTGTCACTGTGGTGATCAGATGAAGGTGTATCCAAGTTCACACAAAAAGATTTAAAGTTCCAATCAGTTGTAAAAGTTGCCTAAACAAGACATTGCATCAAAAATGTTTTTAATATTCAGGTATATTTTTAAAACTTTCAAACTGGTTGCATCAATGAAAACCATCTGAATTATTAATTTGATTTTAATATTAAAATACAACTTTGTTAATTCATAATTGAATTAAACCACCTCTGTGTTTTTATTTGTAAGAATCACTTACAAACAAAATAAATCAACCTATGACGTTAAATTGAAGATAAGACTTTTTAACTGTAGCTATAAAAAAAATTATAATAATAATTATAAGATTATTATAATAATTTCTAATTCAACCTGAAATTTTTGTTTCCTACATTTTCTGACTGCACCTGCAAGTATGAAGATCAGTGATTTTCCTCTACCATTTTAGCTCCACGACCCCCAAAAAGTAGAAAAATATATAATGAATATTTTGGCGATCCCCAACCATAATCCAATGTCTTGAGAGCGTTATGTTCGAACATCCATATGATGCGTTTGAACACGTGCTTTCAGCAGCATAACAGAGGCGTAAGGGATTACAGAACGTCAATTAAGTATGGAATGCGAAGCTGCGTCTGATGCCTTTATTTAAATTTAAAGTGTAGTTTGATTGAAAATAATAACTGAAATGATTTTTTAGTGTGCGGTTAAATGGTGTAACTGTTTTTTCCAATTAGAGTCTTATGCAAAATGAATAAACTTTCGAAAAAGCAAAATGAGCTACCTACATCCAGTGAATCGACTGGTAAAAAGACAAGATTGTATAACGACAGTTATTTAAATTATAAATAGGAATGGAAGAAGCAAAAAAACTGAAAAAAATTCCGCTTTGTAAAGACAAAGTATTAAGACAAACCGAAATATGGCTGCTGATGTTCGCGATCACATAATTCAAAAAGAATGAATCAACAGATGTAGCAAACATTTCTCAGTTCTTATGGTTTGTGAGATACGACAAGGTGTGCGATAGGGACAAGGTCAGTCAAAGAAAATATGTTATTTTGAGAATCAGTATACAGTCATGCAACAGGACAATATCATTTTGATGTTTTTTATGAAGTTACTAAAAATTATAACATAAATTAGACAAAAGGTATGGCAGTATGTAGTAATGGTGCAAAAGTTATACCAGGAAAGAATAGTGGATTTCTGAAAAATTAAAAGATCGTCTTATACCAAGGGCAGAACGTACGCTGTGCTTCACAGATATTCCTTCACACGCATGCTCTTGCCACAAAAATATGCTAGAAACTCTTTTTGAAGCTGTAAAAATGGTTTTTTACTAGAAGTCGACCATTACAGACGCTGCTTGCTAAACTATACAGTGAACTGGGCAAAGAGAAAAAAATCTCCTCTTTTCCGTGTAGAAGTCGGACAACCGCAGAAGGCGGGGGAAAGCGTTAACCTGATTATTGAAATTGCGAAATGAATTAATAATATTTTTCCAGGACAAACAAACTTCTTTCTTAATTTATTTTATAGAATAATAAGTATATGTTGTTGTTTGCATACTTAGCTGAAGTATTTTCACATTTAATTGACTTGAATGTGAATTTACAAGGTTAGGATAAAAACATTTTATTAATGACAGACCAAGTAATGCTTTTCATTAAGAAGCTTGATATTTGGATTATTCACCTTGAAAACAAAAATTTTTATATGTTTCCACTCACTTCCGATTATATTGAGAAAACTTTGGATAAAGAAGACACTATTATTTACCACAGTTTGGATAGCATGAAGATGCATTTGTATGGCCAAAAATTCAATTGGCGGAGTATTTCCCTGAAGATAAAAATAATCTCTCAAAGGGATGGTTGGTTACTGGATCCATTTAGTGAAAATGTTGTTATAGCTGCTATGTTCCAGTTGAGATTCACACAAACTCATCGAAATTATGAATAATATGCTGATAATCTATTAGAATTTAAATTCACAATTGTAGATTTAGATGTTTTAACTACATCAAAGTAAATATGGAAATTTAGTCATAGAATCCCTTTCACCAATCTTACCTCTGTAAAAATACTTTTTCGTTTATGGTTGCACTAAAAACTAAATATAATACAGGAATCTTCTTTCATCAATTGAAAACAATTTGTTTTTGAATTATATTTTTACATGTGTACTTATAAATATAACTAAAATGTTTATAATAAATTATCTTTATTTCATGATATGATTTCATTATTGTTAACGTGTAACATTTTAGGCTAATTTTACGAACCCCTCTTTCATATCACTGCGACCCAGAGATTGAGAAACACCGGTGTAGATGTTTTTAGATGGCATAATTTTTTGCTTGTCCCAGACACTTCCACACCTAGCCCATGCCATCTAAACATAAAACTAAGAAAATTTAACAAAAAAATTAAATAAATAGGTAAAGTGTTACTAAAATATTTGTTAATAGTTCCTTTTACAAATTTTAACATGAAAATTTCAATCTTTTAATTTCACTGCTGCTTTTTACCAGATTTAGGATCAAATGACTTACATATTTGTCAATTTTTGCTTAGTAATTTGCAATATAATCTCTCATCTTAATTTTCTGTTAACCAGTTTTATGTTTGAGATTCTTTATAATTTTTCAAATGATTTAATCACAATACTCACATCATTAGAGTAAATGTAGATCAATTTAAACTTGGCTATTCTGCCAGACTGTGGATATTACAGATACTTTGTATTTTAATGGCCATATTACTGGTTGCACATCAGTGTATAGTATTTTTGTTTAATCAAAAAGTGCTTCAAATTTAATCCTGAAGTTTGATATTATGTTATCCTGTGGTTCTAAATGGATAAGAACAGAAATTTTAGTCAGTGAAAATCATAGGTATATGTTCACCATTACCGAATGGCATATTTAATTAAATTAGTTACTACTTAAACTATTATTTAATTATTACTTAATTTTTCAACCATGACTCTTGTGGTTATATATTTCTACTTCTCCTTTCATAACATCTTCAGTTTATGGAATAATGAAGATTTTTTTAACACAACTATATGGTTTTCACATTTCTTTGAAATATATACTCTAATAAATAATTTTTGTAAATATTATCTAGTAAATTTCAGTCCCATTAGAGGAAATTTTCAATATTGTATTATTTATGATTCTAAATGAGAAATAATTCTTAGAACCAGTATTTTAAAATAAGCATAATTTTGAAATATCTATTGTGCCACAATAGGATATTAGGATATAGGGTGATATAGGATGTTTAATTTTTTTATCAACAATTTAATTTTCTTAAACAGGAGGATTATTAAACCAATTTGTCAATCTATATCATTTTCTAATTTTGTTAAGATCAGTGGATGTTTCAGTCTTAAAACAGATACGTTTGCCATTGAATTAAAATACAAATATTATCAAAAGAATTAAATAATTTGAATATTTTTTTGGGAGCATTCAGTAGGAAATAAAAAAGAGAAAGCACTTGAAGTGATGGAAACGCCAAACTAAATCAGCTTTATTGTTTAACTTTTTTTTTAAATATCCAGTCGCTAGGTTAATTAACCTAGCGACTGTTTTATTTTTGTTTAATTAACAAAGATTACAAATCAAACATTTAAATAAATATTATCTTATTTAGATAAATTAATACTTATTTAGAAAAATATAATAAGAAAAATTACAAGTCAACAGCAAACAAGTTGCTGTTCAGGTTCAAACAACAAACAGGTTGAAAAACTTGTAAAACTCCTACATTAAGATGTGGGTGATACATTACCAAATCTTGTGGATAGAAAATTGTTCCCAACTGGTCAGCGTTCAACTGGTCAATCGTATTTGATCATTACAGCCAGAGATGTTCTCTCTGTATATGTCCTACTCTCAATAATGAATTTTTATATTTACCAGACTTAAAACATAAATTAATTTAGAGCATAATAGACTACTGCAAAACCACTTGTTCTTTTTTTTTAAATTTAAAGGTGAGTAACATTGAAAAAAATTTATATTTATAAGAAACATTTTGTGCAGTTAATACCAAATATATATTTTCATGACACAAATTTAACAATAACAATTTTTTTTCTTAAATTGAACCGACATCAAAATGCACTAAAAAGTAAGAAATAATTTTGTTTATATACTTTACTTCATTAATTACTTAGATGCTTTTTTGAATCGGCATCTGCTTCTACAAAATTAATTTCTAGATATAATATAAATTTATTCTTATAATTAAATAAAATAGTTATATTTGTTATTTGTTCTACATAATTAAATATATATATATATATATATATACTATATAAAACCATTACAGATATTAAATTGATTTAATATCTGTAGTATATTGTAAAATATTTATATTTATGTGCTTTGATTTCTTTTCCATTTACAATTATTATGTATTTTTATATACGCCATCTACTCAAGTACCACATAAGTATGATATTTGAAGTATGTATTCTGGTGCTGATTCAAAAAAGTGACTTAGTAATAATTAAGAATTTGGATGAAATTATTTCTTACCTTTTAGCTCATTTTGATGTTAATTCAATTTTTTAAAAAATTATTATTTCATAATTTTCTGTGTCTGATTACAATAAGTATAAGTCCAAATGACAATAAGTCATTCGGCGAAGTTAATATGCTTTTCAGTGGTATGGTGCAGCTGTCTCCAGTCAAAGCCTATTGGTGTTTTGTTCAACATTCTTGGTGTGAAATAAATTTCTGGGATGTGGCATCAGTTTTCATTTTGTGAGCTAACAGTAAACATGAATCAAAGAAATTACATGGAGTTCTGATTTATTTTATTAAATAACTTGTATTTTGGTGAAATTACAATTGGCCAATTGGAAATGCTTTGCGAAAGAAGAAAGACAAATTTACTGATTGAATTGCAGTAAGACTATTAAATTAGTCGATGCATATAATCGTAATATGACTGATAAGACAGCAAAAACAAATGGAATTTATATTATTAACGTTGTTGATGAATAACAAAATGCTGCATCAAATGGGAAAATTCCCCCCAGAATGTTATTCCAATAGATGTCAATAACTGTGGTGATCTGTTGTGTAATGTACAACTGGCAGAGGTTAGAGTTATATTGGGCCATAATATATCGATTTCTGAAGGGAAATGTAAAGCTATGGGAATTGTAAAGAAATTCAAAGAGCCTGCCCTATGAAGGGACCAACTGAAAGAATGAGTTAGCAAAAGCTGTGTTAATAGAATTGGATGATGAAACAATAGGTAAAAAAATGAAAGATGAAGGTGGTTGTGTACCTATTACATTAAGTAAGTACAACATTCAAGTTGCTAAAGAATATGGAGATGTAGAAAGACGAATTTTACTTTTAATTTAAGTTAGGCTGTAACAGTGCACAAATTGCAAGGTACAACATTAAATAGAGCTGTAGTAGATTTGGGGAAAAAAGTAAGGACAAGTTTATGTTGCTCTAAGTCGAGTCAGAAGCTTAAATGGATTAGGTTAGTTGTTAAGTTTAATTGTCCGACTTTGTGAGAGACCTCATAAAGACCATGTAATATGATGCATGTGAATAGAATTATAAGACTACCATTGACCTTACTGATGCTATATATTATATATGTTATATGGTGTAAAACCATATAACATCATCTAATATGACATATACATATAGAATATCAGGATTTCCACGTCC
>JAAAKQ030421326.1:7294-18295 GCA_010016005.3 Zanna intricata
TGTGTGTGTGTGGATTTAAATAAGTTTGGTGGGACTTGCTACATTATTAGCGATTAGTAATGATACAAAAAATAATTGTTTATATTTAAGCAGATATTTAAATAAGTTTACTGTAAAATCAAAATGATTTATTTTTGATAAAATTATAATTTGATTGCATAATCAAATTAAGTAATTTGGTTTTAAATTCAAAGGTTAGGGGTTTATTTGTAGTTTTTATTTATCGGGAAATTATAAAACGTAAAAATAGTCAGATAACATGCTGAGTCAAAGTCAATCTTTTATTTGTAATTTAATATCAGTTATTTTAGCTCTTATTAATCATTTTTAATGATTTGCTTTTCTTTATTAAGTTTTAACTAAGGAAGTTAAAGAATAATAATGGTAGCAACTTACAGATTCTTTACAAGGTGAAACATGATAATTATCATTAAATTTCAATATCTTCATTAACATTTAATAATTATGTTTATTCAACTGTACAAAAGAATTTCATTTTGTTAATTCTTAATAACTGCATATATTGACTGAGTTACAACCAAAGCATCTTTTTGTAAAATTGTAAAAAATAGAGATTTATAAACTTAATTAAAATTTGATTAATTGAAATTAAATTTTATGTTAAGTAACATAAATTAAAAATCCTAAAAATAATAAAAAATGTATTAAAACGATGATAATAATAAGTGTTACACTAACAAGTAATTTAGTTCTAGAACATAATTTCTGATAGCTATTAAATAAATTATTACAAATTTGACACTATCAGAATATAGTGTTCAGATTTCAAATAAGAAAAACATTTTTTTTTGTTATTTTTATTAATTGTATATAAAAAATGAATATATAATGTATGGTGTTTAAAAAACCTTTCTAATAAAAAAAATTATTTTACAAAACTATTAAGTACTTAAAACACGTTACTGATAATTATTTTAAGAGAGAAATTTGCGCATGGATAAACAAGTTTTAACATATTAAAAGTAGGGGAATGAAATTAAAAGATGACAGCATTTGTCACTTTGGGTGACTTTTATTCCTCCCATTACATTCTGGTGTGCATTACATTTCAGTCACCCTTGACAAATTTTAAATGTTTAGAAAAGAACACATATACACATAATACAAACAAAACAGGAAAGTTTCAACCAAGTTCTAGATAAAAAATTCAATTGTCCAAACATATATAAACTGAAAAATGTTTAGCTTTTCAATTTTCTCTAAAAAATTTTAAAAAAAATTTAAACAGCACCTCTTCAGAATACAGCAAAACTATTTTTTGTGAGCTTTAAAAATGATTTAACTATAAAAAAAAATAAAATTCACATCAAATGTATTTTATAGACATATATAAGCAAAATATTCAAAATTAAAATGTTAGTAACTTAAATTGAAACTAGTTTCCACTGCCCAAAAATTAACACAATTGCCAAAAAATTAACATACTGTTATAAAATATTATTTTTTTAATGACAGCATATTTAATTTTATAGAACTATTTTTAAATTTTTATGATATAGAGCAGCAAAAGAGGAGAAATGGGAAGTAGAATGTTTAAAAACCACAGAACAGCCATAATTCAAGCAAACTTGGACAGATCACTCATTATTTACACATTCAGAACAGAAAGGATAAAACAGATACCATAAAATTAAGAAAAATGATAAAGATTACAAATGAAATAAAATTTCAGATGCATTTTCACATTTTTAGCTATTAAATCCATGTACTAATGAACATTGTACACATTTGCAGCTATTGGCACAAGTGCAGTTCTGCACACAATTGACTTGAGAAATGTTTTACACTGTCTACAAACTGTGCTACATAATACATATCTAAATCCAGCATATGCGCCATATAGTACCAAACATTTTAACTTGGTTTATAATAGTATATTCACAAACAACTATAATATTATCTAAACACAAATAACATGTTTTCATCAAAGTTTGACCCCATCATTTAATTCTTTCATTACAGGTAGTATATGTCATTAACATCATTCAAGGAATAAGAAATCAGAGGACATAAACAAAGAACAAAGGAGCAAATCATGTGCCAATATGACTGCATTCAATTCTGCATTAATAACAGAGAGAAAAAATCAATATATTACTTCTTTCAAAACTACTATGGTACACAGTACACATCCATTAACATTTAAAAATATTCCAGAGTTATTACCTGTAAATAAACATAAAAATTTCTATGTGCACATCAGCTAAAAGTATAAACCTCTCTAAAACAACTGGTGCAGTTGAAAATGGTACAAACCTGCTGATCTATCACGATCAATCATTCCCAGTTCAAGGGAAGAAATGTAGTTGAGCTCTACACTAGCGATAAGTAACTTCTTTGCATACTACATACTATTAACATATAGTACTAAAATCTATATAATTAATTTTTACCCTTGTATGATAAAACTCATGACTAAGGGGTAATCAGAGATTTGAATACTCAATGAAAAACCTAATATAAATAGAAGTAATCAGTGACTGTTATTCTTAAATTTATGTCGCAAAGAAATCAATGCTAAAAGTTCTTATTTGAAGCAATAAAAACTTTAATAAATAAAACAAATATTATTATATAAACAATACTACAAGCAAAAATAACAAAATCAGCTGAAAAATAACTTTGGGAATTCAAGATTCTACAAAAAAAAAATGTAAATAAAATCATAAAAAAAGTGAATTACAAAAGAAAAATTAAAGGAAATAGTAAAGAAAAAAAAATGGTTTAAGTGAACAACAATAACAGCAACAACAGGGTGGGTGGGGAGGCATGGATGTATAATGGGGACCGATACATACCTCCCTGATGTAACAGATACAAAGGTATGATCAACATCATGGTATGCTGGATCCAGTATATCCATGTCTCAAAAGGCAGCTAACATAAGATAAGATAACATAATTACAATTATAAGGTAATTATGATTAATTATTATCATCATTACATAACCAGCCCTAATATTTAACGAAATTATAATCACATCTTGTATAACTACATTAATATAAACCAACAATTTATACGCATTTAGACATCATTTATATATATATACAAAAACATTTAAATTTTCCAAAAAATTTTCAACAATCATTTATTTATCTGCATAAATATTAATAAAATACAAAAAACTGATTTCTTTAACAATTTATAATCAACTAAAACACCAAATAAATATGGTAATAAAACTATACTTCAAATTAACTTAATGACTTCATAAACAATAAGAAGAATAAAACACATCACGTACATATTATCAAAACAGAAAATGAATAAAGATAAGGAACAGTAGCAAAAGTAAAATGTTTAGGACTCATAATAAAATCCTTTTTACCTGCTAATGAAAAAAATCCCCTTCCCCGAAAAAAAATAGAACTAAGTAAAACAAAATAAAAAAAATAAAAAATAAAGGACACTGCTATTCTAGTTATACAAGAAAAGGTTTATACAATATTTTAACAGCATGTTCCTCAAATCTATACAAGAAAAACATTTCATTTCAACATGGGACCAAAAACACACACTTTATATATTTATAAACAAATAAATATAAAAGTTATTGAATAATTTTAGCACACAAAAATTTCTAAATCAATATAATATTGTATTGTATAGCATTGATAATGATTATTAGAAATTTAAATGATGGTTAAATCTGGAAAGAAAGAAAAAAGAAATAATATTCTTAACATAAACACCTCTAATGTAGATAAATAAATTATAATTCTGTTTTACACCTACTTGCAGCTGTACTGCTTCTTTGTTGGCAACAAAACATCATTCCTATTTCCTTAACAGAATCCTAAATTAGACTCATTTATAACACACAAAACAGGAGTAGTTTGGGACTTAGCAGCACAATCACATTCTGTACTAGAAATTTTATTTTATAAGTTTTGGAAAACACTTGTATGGTATATAAAATTTTAAGAGATAAGCTTTTAATGATCTTGATGCACACGAAAGGCTGGCCAAGCCTCTTAATTTGCCCGATTAAATTTACAAACCAAACAAGTAGTTCAGCAAAGGTCAGGTAGTATAATCCTGGTTAGCAACGAATTCATTAGTATTCCTTATATTAATAAGGGTATAAATCTCATGATGCATGTAACATATATTGCAAAGTTTTACCCATTCCTTTATGTGTTAATATTTTAAAAGTTAACACAAATAATCAGAACAGCAAAAATTTTCATGCTGCAGTTTTTAGAAAATCAGACACATAAAAGCTAATCATAAAAATGCATCGTTATGATAGTTCAGCATATACTCGTAATTTCCTTCATGATAATTATGTAAATTATTCATCTTCTAATATTGAAATTATGGTCATGTTAATTCTCGGAAACTAAATTTTGGCGAGATTATGTTCTGTTAGTTTACATTTTAAGCATTTTATTATGAATAGAACATACAAGTTTTTTTAAACATAATTCATTAAAATCATTAATGAATTTTGACACAAATCATTAAATAATAAAATTTCCAGAACAGAAAAATAGTTTAATTTAAAGGAATAATTTTGTGATTGATTCTGTTCCTTTACTTATTAATATAGCAAAGGATTTACTCTACTTATTTATAAAACTTGCTTATAAATTTACAAAGTTGCACTGTTGAAAAACAGTGCACATCATACTGATAGTTTAGTAAAGGGATAAATAAAAAAAAATTATTAAAGGGAAAGAATAATTTTGTAGACAAAATTATTCTTTCTGAATATCTGTTTTTTAATTTGATTGTTAACTAATCTTAACAATTTCTGCCATAAATATTATTATACAATTTACATTTCATACTGTACAGGGCAAGTCAATGAAGTGGGAAAATTTAAAAGCTTGGTTGTTCATTTGACGTTTGGGTGAGGGTGCTAAACTTGATATACTATCAGTCATTTAATGCCTTTGAGTATGAGTAAAAAACATGGAACAATGGTTAGGTGCACATCATGCTGTCTGTGTTAAATCGTTTTATAAAAATGGTGATACCATGGAAAATGTATATTATTTTGCGAGTGGTTCAATGCACCATGTCATGTGCAGGTACCATTTGTTCAAGCGACTAACTTATGAGTTAAAACGTTTGAGGAAACTGGGTTGATATTAAATTTACAATGTAAAGGAGCAGCAAACTGTTCGAATGCTAAAAACAGTGATAGAATTCAAACTGCCGTAACAAACAATCAAAAACGTTGTGTGATTAAACATGCATTAGCATTGAATATCAGTTAACCATATGTTGAATCACATAAGTACTCAAGTTTTCACTCCTATAAAATTCTAATCATTCACTTTACTTGCTCACATGATTTTTATGAAAAAATGTTGCAGCATTTTGAAGATGATAAAACTTAATCCACCATTATGTTTATGTCAGATGAAGTTCATTTTCACCTGAATAATTACATAAATAAGCAGAATATTCTATATTGGAGCACTGAAAACCCGCTTCAGTCATATGAGAAACTGTTGCTTAGCCCAAATGTGACAGTGTGATGTGAATTTTTGTCATCTCGTATTATTGGAAAATTCTTTTTTAAAGATGATCAAGGAAACACAACATCCCTTATGACAGTGCATTACACAAGCAGTCACAATTTTTTTGAGGCAAGAAATAATTAAATTTCCACAAATTCAAGAAAACTCTTTATGAACCATATCATATCCAAAAATCTAGACATTGTTTGGCTGACAATTCTCCTGATTTATCTGCATGCAATTTTGTGTTTGGGATTTGCTAAGAGCAAAGGGTATGTCAAGTGACTGCAAAAATTAATGGAACTAAAATTAAAAACTTAAAAAGAAGTTATATTACACTGACCATGTTATGTAGAGTAATGGAAAATTTTCAATTAAGACAACAGTGTATAGATTATAATGATCTCTAACTGTCAAGTGTTATTTAAAAAAAATAAAATCACAGGTCTTACTTAAAAGAAAACTGTAGAAACATTCATATTAAAATAAAACATTATTTAAATACAAACGTTTAAAATTTTCCCGCTTCACTGATATTATTTGAAAAGATAACTGTCATTTTATTTACAATAAAAAGCTCAGAATTTAATAAAAACAAAATTAGAAAAAAATGATATAGCTTTTAACAAAATTAATAATAGAAGTTAATATATCTGTGATTTTGAACTTAAAAAACATATGACTTAGGGTTTATTAATTTTGTAGAGAAAGTAGATTTAAGAATGTGTGCCAGATTTTATTAAAATAAATCCATTTGTCCTTGAGGTAAAAATTACCATTAAAAGAAAAAGATTTTATAAACAGAAACTGCTCCCTACCTATTCACTTACATGATCTTTCCTTTTTTATACCGTTTCAGAACATACTAATGAAATATTGGTTGACCTTCTTTACACAACCTGTATATAAAATATCTGTTAATGTACTGAATAAATTAAAATCAATAGATAAAAAAAATGAGATAATTTTTAAGATCTATACCGTACACATTATTTTCTAACACGAATTACATGAAATATCCAGAAAAATGCTTAAACTTCATATGTAATTATTACTTTGTATTAATGTAAATTTGAGAGTAATTTTCAATTTACCACTGATAAATCTACAGTTATAACTTCTAATACACAAAATATGTTGTTAAGCTTGATTGGTATTCAGTTTTTTTTCTAATAAGAAATGAGTGGGTACCACAAAAATCTAATTAAAATTTGCTAATTAAAAATGTTGAATTAACAGAAACCAATAATATTTTAATTAAAAAAGTAATATATATATATATATATATATATATATAACTGATAAATGAGTGTAAATGAAAGTGTTTGTTTGTTTTGGTGCTATTTTACTTAATACATTTGGAGTGAGTGAATAAGTTCATGAAATTCAGTTCATTGATTTGTGAATATAGGGTCATGATGTTATAAAATTCTTATGAAAATCAAACAAGGAGAAGGGTTAGTTACTTTCTAATCCATAGTGGGCGATTGGTGAAAGTGTAAATTAATATTCCATAAAATCTGAGTTTCATAAATCTTTTTTTAATATTGGTTTCATTTACCTTCACTTAAATCGTATAATATTCTGCCTACTGGAACTATCAATCTGAAATGTTTTCATTATTTTTCTCTAAACCAGGTTTTACCAAAGTGGAAATGTCATTCAACCCTATTTTAAGGTAATCAGTATTACAACTGAAGTTTTATACCACTTTTCATTGTTGTAAGCTGTACACTTTTTAAAATTATTTTTCTCTTGACAATACATTATCAGGGCAGTATCTTTTCACCATTACTATAGAAATGAGGAAATACATCTTCATACTTCAAAATAGCAATTTAATCAACTTTTACTATTTCAACTAATCAATTTTCTTTTTCCCCCTCTAAATAAAGAATTATAAGATCCCAAAAGTTTTCATTTTTTATTACTGGGGTAGAGGGAAAAATGTTAAATTTTCTTATGTTTTGCTGTAGTACAATTTTTTAAAGTACAACTACGAATTTTTAAGTTTTACAAATAACTTGAGAAAGGAAGAGACTTTAGGACAAAGTTAAATTTTTTATCATTTTTACGTATATTTACCAGTTTGACAAACTATAAAATACTAGACTTTAGTATTATTTTCTATTAGATAAGAAAATAAAAAAGGTAGTAAGTAAGTAAGAGTAATAATAACTTAACGTTAACTTTAAGCTCTGTGCAAATGTCAGGTAACTACAGCAACAATCTTGTCAGCTTATTTTCTTTATTGAGGCAAAGGTCTGATCAACCTAAGATTGCAACCGACCTAATTTAAAACTGATGATCTTAAATTTTGGAACTGATTTATAAAACTTGAGATTCAATTTTCAAACTTTATTTTTACCTCCCGGATGCTACTTTCTGATATATCCCACACGTTGTAAAACCATGAGGTTGTTTACTATATTATAATATTAACAAAATAATAGTAACCATAATAACTACTTGCATTTCATATTAGAAAAAATGTGTAAACAGTACCCAATCTTTTAAATAGTACCCAAAAATTTTTAAATCAAGCAAAATAAAACCGCAAAATTTAAAGAAATATATATTCCAATATTTCACAAAAGAAAACAATAATATAATCACCAAAAAAAGAATTTTTTTAAATATAATTTTTTTAATTTTTAAAATATAATAACATTAACTCAAATGTAGAATAAGATGAAAACAAATACAGTTTGTATAATATGTAGATATGATTTTATAATTCATAAACCACACAAGCCTTTTAAGTACCAGAAATTCAGGGAAAAGTGATCACTTTTCAATCTCTGTACCTTAAAATCTTTACACATCATACATAAATAAAATGATACATCAATATAATTTTTTTTTTGTGGGTAAAAAAGTCTCACGTTAATATAATATTAATATGTGATCTCTGGTGATCTCACATAATAGAGATCACATAACAGTGTTACATCCAGAGATCACATAATAGTATTAGTTAAAATAAATATCCATAAGTAAGGGCAAATAAATTTTAAAACAACACAATCATTCACTATCAAATAAGAAATAACATAATTACATTCACACACGTACATTTTGGTTTTAATATTTACAAACACAAATAAATGAAGACTATACTAGATGATGAATTAGAAGGAAAACAATGATGAATATGAATTTGTTAAACCAAGTGAAATATAATATTAATAAAATCGCTGAATGCTGAGATTTTGGTTATAATAGCCTTTTACCATTACCTTGGGCACAAACGCTGTGTTTTTCAAAATTCTCATCAAATATTACCTATTAACTTTATAAAAAACAACTTTTAATCAATGAATTTCTCATCACTTGGTCGCAGCATCCAAAATTACTAAAAAAGTTATAATTAAGTTCATCTAAACGTACATGGAATTAAAAATTTCAGTGTAATTAGTTTATAGGAAAGATGTTAATATATTTTAACAGTACAAGTTAAAGGAATTTATAAGAAGAATCAAGGGTAAATAGGATGTCTACCAAAAGTACCTTACAATATAAAACTCCTTGTTATGAATTGTATAGTAATAAAAAAAAATAGAAGAAGAAAACTTGTACTTATGAACAGCTGACATTATAATTAATGGCACCACCTAACATTTTAAGTACTATAATTAATTTATGGAACGCTTTATCTTTCCCCATAAATACAATTCTATCATTATTTCTTATTAATTAATGATCTACTTATTATCACTGAATTTCCCGACCCATAAAAAGCTAGGCTCCATATTAATGGTTTCCCTTATCTGACTGAAAGATATTCTACTGTTAGTCTGATGTAACTATATACATTATCATGGTCCTTCTAGCACAACCGGTATTCATTACTGGTCCTAATAGTTTGTCTATAAATGTAATCTTACGAATAAGAATCTGAAACCTCATTCAACTGAAGAAGTGCCACTTATAAATCTTAAAAATTTGGCATTCTTCTAAAAAAAAATACCTGCAGGAAAGCCCACAAAATAATAATTAACATTTCAAGAGTTAATTGGCAAGTGTAGAGTGTTTTTTTGTAAGTCAAGTAAGTTTTCAGGAAAGTTTGTTTTAAATTTTCTGCCAATATATGCAATGTAAACAGATGATGCTTATTTAGTTCAACTATTTCAATCAATAGTCAGCTGTTAGCAACAATAACTTAGTCATCTTGTTTTTAGTTGTTTATATTCATCCATTTATAACTAGTGCTACAATTGTGATCACCCCAAGTGTTAAGTATGAAGACTAATCTGGTTTTTTTTATGGTAAAAAACAAACAATTCTATAGCTGCCATCCACAGACATATTTATTATAGTATACTATGATGACATTATGAGTGATGCTTAAAGTTAAGACAATGGTGCTTTCATTTTGAAAAGAGCAAACGAATGTTCATGATGAAAAACATAGAAGCCAGCCATTCACAATAACATATCTGATTGAAAAATTTGATAAAAATATTCTAAAAAATTGGTGATTCACTGCTGTCACAATTATCTTTTTTATATTTCCTAATTTTTGACTGAATACTCAATTGACAACAACTACAAATTTGACTGAAAAATTGGACAATAAAAAATTGTGTCAGATGAGTGCTGAACATGTTAACTAGCACACACCCGCACACATGAAAAAATGTTGCTGCAGCATATGAAATGCAATGTTGATATTCATCATCCCTAGACCAAACAAGCTCAAAGAAAAATGTTTGGTAAAGAAGCTTATGGCTGTTTTTTTTTGGAGGGGGATAAAAAGGATGACTTGCTTCTTCAAATTTAGTGATTGTAAAACTATTGTGAATAGTGAAACATATTGCAAAACACTAAAAAAATCTTAGAAGGGCTATAAAAATACAAATATGTGGGATGCTATTTCATAGCATTTTATTTTTATATGACAATGCTCGACCACAAACTGCAGATCAGACAGTTAGGTAATTGGAAAAATCGTGTTGGAAATCTTCAATCATCCACCCTAGAAACCTGACTTAGTTCTCAGCAATTATTTTTTTTCTCCAACTTAAAGCAGTGGCTTCATCAGAAAGGTTTGACAATGATAAATTTAAAAATTGAAATTACTCCACGATTTAAATTATTGGCAGCAGAATTTCTTGAAGAGGGAAAGAAGAAACTAATAAAACAGTAGAAAAATGGTGTTTAAGCTGAAGGCAGATATGTAGAAGAGTAATAATAAATTAATCAAGTTTTTACGTGTAAGTAATAAAGTTTGTTCACATTTTTCAATTTTTTTTTTTTATTTCAAAACATTCCTGACTTTAAAAAGAAATCTTGAAGTAATCATTATATTGCAGTTATGTGGGCACCTCTCCAGAGATTAATAACTGACAGCAAAATTATTTTATAACAAAAATGCTTAGTAATACTTGGATAAAAGTAAATTCATGAAATGGCCGGTGATGCCATTACCAGACAACAGTCTTTTTCTGAGAACAACATGTTTCTTCCAAGAACAAGTTATGTTTCTTCCATTCAATCTATCTGGGCA
>JAAAKQ030421437.1:0-24815 GCA_010016005.3 Zanna intricata
CTACAATTCATTCATCTCATCCTCTGAAGATATACCTTAACGGTGGTTCCGGAGGTTAAACAAAAAAAAAAATAAAAAAATAACTATTATAAAAGTTATTAATATACCATATTTATAAAAAAAACCAAGCTAAATAAATAAACAAAAACAGTAATTAAAATTTTACACTGCATCTTTTATAACAAGCAAAGTTTTAAATCTGTCTACATCAACAGTTACAATATTTTTTTTTTTTTTTGGACATTCTGTACTATAACTATAATTTTTTTCTAAAGGAAAAGTTACCTTGAACCGAAAAAATCTATCGAAGGAGAAATCTTAAGGAAAACACCTACTTATTGAAAAACAAAGTATAAAATTGTTGAATTTCTGTAAAATTAAATCTCTCTCTCTCTACACACAAATACAAATACACGTATATATTCCATAACTGAATCAACAACAGATGTTCATATTTATAAAAGTAAAATTTCATAAGAAGAAAACAACCGAAACGAAATGTAGGCTATAAGTAATTAACTGCACGAATAATTTTTTACTTTTAATATCGAAACATTCCATAATTTGAAACTTAAATTAATTAAGCTATTTCACTTTAATATTAATAAAACATGAATAGCAGTAACAACTAATATTTCATCTGAATATTATAAAAAAGGAATAGTAAAGTTATAGGTTAAAAAGAGGAAAAAAAATACTAAGCGAGTATTAAGCAAATAGAACACCTAAAGATATACCTATTCAAACTTCTCCCATATGGTGTATAGTATTTATATAGTAATAATAATAAAGATAATAACATCATTATTATTTACATTTCCTTATCATATCTGTTAAGTTTACATACAGTTTATCAAGGCCTACTATGTTGTAGGTTATTTTATAATATATATACTTATTTATTGTACTTCTATATACATATATTACATTTTTGCTTCCACGATGAATATGCAGTTTATTTACAATTCATTACATACATACATTATAAAAATCCAAATTCTGGAAAAATCTATGTAAGTAAATTTTATTTACGCTAATAAAACTTCAAATTTTGTAAAATTATCAATAGAATATTAGAAGAAAAAACATTGTAAATCTTAATTAAAATAGCAACATTAAATTGAAATATTGACATGAATAATACTGTTATTTATTTATACGTTAAAAATTAAGAAATATTTAAAAAAAATAATAGGTTTTCCAGATATATATATTCTACGAACCAAATATTTAAACAATCTATTTAATATTCCTCATTACGTGGTTCGATTGATTAATCTATTTATTAAGGAAAAATAATAATATAAACAAAATAACTTCTTACGGAAGAACTTAAATCTCCCGAAAAAAAACTCGAACCTACCTACCTATTACATAAAATATTCTTCTTTTTTTTCGTAGCATTTGATTTCAATAAGCAGAAATAATTATCTTACAACACATAAAGTATAAAGAAAGTAATCTAAAGAAACCCTGACATCTTTGATTCACTCCGATCTGTTCCGATTTCGGTTCAAAAAAAAAAAACCAACACAAGTAGTAAGAAATTTACACCCAATATCTTTCTTACAACCACTTCTATCTTAAAATTATTAATGATAAGACTTAATGATGAAAATCGCGGTAACACCATTCTTCAGTGATTCTCTATTGACACTATCGCGTACACCTTTGTAAAATAAGTAGCGTGAGTCTAGATTACATTTTAAGAATTGAATAAATATTTACGATTTTTAACAACTTTTCACAACTACTTATAAGAGTTATTAGTTTACGAAATCATATACATTTCCATCTCTAGTAGATTTATTCAGCCAAAAAATAAACATAACCATTTACTTACTATAAACCACTTATTAATAATATATTACTATTTGCTTATTTAAAAAAAGTAGCTAATACATTTACTTGTAATTTTACTACCGAGTTCAAAATGATGTAGAATATTATAAAAAGTTAATTTACATAAAAATACAATGTTATCGATCTCCTTCAATATAATCGTAGAATCTTTCATTTTTATCTGGTATATCCAGATAATCCGAATACAGATTATATTAGGAATTTTTCAAAAGCTAAAAAAATCCATTTTACATACAGACACAACGCGCACGCGCGCGTATATCTGGCACAAACATATGAGGCGAATTTATTTATATCTACTCATAAGTAGACACAGAGATTTTTTCTAGGTTAATATTAAATGCATGATGGAACGTAAGGAATGATTCATGAGAAATTAGATATTAATTACTTATTTACATTCAAAGGAAGGAAGAACAGTTTTACATGAAAAATAATAATTAAATACAGATGGAATATTAAAAATCAATTATTATCTTTGAAATAAACAATAAGACAATTTTGTCTGATCCAATATTCTTTAAAAAAAAAAAAAAAAAATTATGTAGCGCCAAACAAATACTTCGATAAAAATGAAATAAATATAAAATTGTCATAAACATTATACGAAATTGTAAATCAAGATATTTAAATAAATTTAATGTGATTAATAAGGAATTAATTTGTATAAATGTATTTACAGTAGTAAAGGATTTTAAACACTTAATTAAAGTACAACATAAGAGGAAAACCTTGAAATTTACTCGCAAGGTCAAACATTTAATACAGCTAATTAAAAATTCGAAAGTACTTTTTTTTTATTTTGTTTGTATACATTACATTACAATTAAATAAATAATAAAAATCTTTGACATAAATTACAAACATTTTCGAATGAAAGTGTTGTTTTCTTTTATCTGAAAGGAATTAAATATCTTTTCTAAAAAGGTAAAAATAATATAAACAAATGTATTATATTATTATTAATTAACATAAATATTTAGGGAAAATTCAAATTAATAATATTTAAATTATGAGAATTATCAACATTCCGTAAGAATTAACATCGGTTAAAATTTATTCAAATAAAAAACGATAATTATTGAAAGATGTCAAATATTTATCAATAATAAATAATTAAAATTATAAAATAATAACAAAATGTTATTTTATCGTGTAAAATAATTCTCATACGAAAGAAAACACTGTTACATATGTGAGATAAACAAAAAAAAAACAAAGAAAAAAGAAATTAGAAAATTTCTCTCAGATTATATGGTAAAGTTTTACATAAAATATTATCAATTACAATAATCGATGCACAGTTTTATTCTCTTAAGAAATCTTCTTGACTTTAAGGAGATGCACCAACGTAAGTCTAAACTCGCAACACCTTAAACGACCATATTAATTGCAACTAAAATAAATAACAAAATTTCATTTAACGTCCAAATAGATCTAACAGTCAATATTAATCTCATGATTTCCTTCTTGGTATTCTACTGTAATAAATTTAAATATTTCTTTTTTTTTATGAATATGCTGATATAATTTAATTAAATTCAACTTGAATTTGAACAATACGTATCCGTAACACAGTTTCTTTTTTTTTATTTGAAGGTTATTGTAGAACAAATGTTTTTACAGATAACCCGATGAAATATCTATAGTACAAAAATACGTTCTATTTCGATTAGTGAGAAATAAAAATAATTAAACTTCAAATTATCCGATGGGTTACTTATTATTAAATAAATAAATATATATATATATATATATAAAATCAAATTTGTTAATAATTAAAAATGTAAGAATAAAATTTTATTCTTTGTAACATTCTCAAAATTTCTAATTTTTGATACCTTAAAGGTAATTTCATTGGATAAGGAGATCGAAGGTTATATATTTAAAAAATTTATATAAAATATATTAAAGAAGAGTAAATAATTTTATTTTAAAATTGGTTTATAAATAAAATGAATAGGATACAAAATCTTATCTAATAAAAGAAATACATTCACTATATGGAAAACGATTTTAGTCCTTATCATGTCATGAAGTAAATAAAGGAGGAAATACAAACGAACTTAATAAACAGAAATATACCTAGTTTGTAAAAAATAGATACATTAAGTAAATACATTATTATGTTATATTAATTAATTAATATATCTGATTAATCCTACCATAATGTATTAAACATTTAAATTAATTGCACATGTATAATATTTGAATAGCCTATAAATATTTACTTAATTTTGAATCTCAATATGATAAATAACCATTCCGGAATTAGGCAAATAAAAAGTTTCAATCTACGGAAGACATTATTTTTACATTAGATAAAAAAAAATCTTTTAAAACTTATTTATAAAATTAATCTTTTCCTTGCTTATCGATTTTTTTTCCTTCTCTGTGTTAAATACTTTTTCAGAGATCTCTGGATCAACAGATATTTTATAACATAAAATTTTAATTAAAAATTACTTTAATAATATTAAAATTATATATGTATGTTTACCACCTTAATCATAATAGAAAATTAATGATTAATTAAAAAAACATATATACAGAGAAAATCATAATTTTTTAGCTGTTATCTAGTTAACGTATTTATAAAAATAAAATATAGGGGAATGCAAATATATAATTTATTTTTAAATTTCAGATACGTGTCATTAATATATTTACTGAAAATCAAAGGTAAAAAACATACACTTTTCGAAAAACGATAGGTAGTATCTTCATTTAAATCATAAATGTTTTACATTTTTAACATCTTCCCGTAGACTACAGTAAGTTTATTAATACCTAAAATAAATCATTAACTTGAAAAGTTTGAATTTCTAAGCCAATTATTATTGAGTTTTTTTTTAAATTATTATTTTATTTTTATTAATTATTTAAAAATTATTAATTTTTTTTATATTAAAAATTTTTTTTTACTGAATGAATCTCGTTTCAATTGAAAAAAAAAAATTAGTATTTTTAGTCAGGCTAACACAAATATTTGGTCTTAACTGGTAATTTACCATTTATTTTTACACAAGTAAACAACAATTTAATAGTAGTATCCGTGTGTCTTCAATTAAAATTACAAAAAAAAAAAAAAAAAAAACAAAGAGGGTGGAAAGGCAATTATGTACATAAAACAAGTTAAGTTACAAAGATTATTTACTGACGTAAGATCCCATCATAAACAATGACGTCATAGTTATACTTGTTTGTAGTAAGGTATTCGTAAGTATGACTGAATATCTAATATATAACAGTAAGTATAAATTCAACGACAAACATCAAAGTGAATGGGATAATCATATGTTTTTAGCCATGATAATATTATACCAATAATGTTTATTACGTTTTTCTTACTTTAAGCAAAAATAAGGTAATTTCCTATTAATTGTAATAATTCTGTTTAGAATAAAAAATTTATAAACATAAAAACAAGGAACAATTAAAAATTCACGATCTTAAATATCTTATCTATGAGTCTTATAGTAGTAAATACCGTTTTACTTATTTTTTTAATCGGTGAGTAGACAAATTTTTACAATTTAAAAAAGTATAATAGAATAAAAAAATACATATAGGAAAGAATCAAATATTTAATACCGTTCAAGACGACACAGAACTAACAAATAATCTGTTTGCTGATCTTCATGATGGAATGGTATCATCTCGATTTTAATCGCCCGAAAGGTTCCGGTTTCGCATCTCAATCTGTCTTAATATTTTTTCATATACTACAAAATTTCACATTATCTTTGAAAAGGCTTAAATATTACATAATGAATAAATAATAACACAAAAAAAAAAATTTTCATTCTCATAAATGAAAATAATGTATTGGATTTAAGTAGCAATCCAATAAAATTCCGACTATCAAGTAGTGATTCGAGTAATTGAATTTATAAGAAAAATTTGGTAAATTGATTCATAATTTTTACGTAAATTATGAGGTGATTACATTGTTTTACCAATAAAATTTGCAATTTGCTGAAGCTAAAATTAAAAAAATAAAGACTTATTAAAAGAAGCACAATGTATTACAAAAATTTCTAAAATGTTTTTCGTAAACAACATATAATTTTTAAAAAGCTGAAGTACTAAGTTAAAAGTAAACCAATACAGAAAGAAAGATTTCATTCAATGAAACCCAGATAACCGGTGTGTAGAGAATTGTTGTACATAGGAGTACATTTTATAACAATTTTGTCCTAATTCCTAAAATACCTGCTTTGAGCAAATCTAAAGATTGTTATGTAATCTAACAATTAAATCAATTGCCAAAGAAACAAATTACACATCAAATCTACTAAGGAGATAACAAAATATTTTTTTATTTAACACATTCAATAAATGAAACGCGAGTTATTCAAAAGCCGATTAAAAATAATTGTATTTCCTAATCCAAGAAACACTTATGAACTTCTTTTATTAGGATTTTTTAAAAAATAATCATATTTTCTGAATAAATTCCTTAAAATTCAAAATATTTAACAATATCAATACCGTATCGTGACAATGTTACCATTCTTAAACGTAGATTTAGCCTAAATTCCTTTGCAGGCTAAATATTATATTCAGTTTACTTTTTATTTTTCATTATTAATAGATGTATTTAGATAATATTACATTCTAAAGGTAAGATCTCCACTCTGCGTATCTGAATGATAGAGCAAGGTCAAATCAGTCATTCTATATTATGATCAAACGTTGTGTTAACTGAATTATTACAAATAGCAACAAACACGAAGTTATTACTACATGGTTAGATAATTATACATCACTCAAAAACATTTAAAATTTCCAATAAAAAAAAAGCTTTATCAGTAAAATGAACAGTATTTCCTCATAAGCTATATCTCAAAGAATTAAATGCTAAAAAAAGTTTCGAGATGAATTCGATATTTATTTAAAGTTTCTCAAGTATTTATCTTGATAATAGTTTTAGATAATTATTATATTAAAAGGTAATTATTCCTTTTTTTTTTTCGGTTCAAAAACTGCAAAATAAGTCGCATACAATCATTGTAAAAAGTGCTGTCACAAATTTTAAAACTGGATGATTTCATAAATAAATAAATAGAAATGAAATGAAAACGTATATATCTTTATATATATTATATATTTCATATTATCATGATTACAAATCAAACCCTTTACTTCCATTAATGAAGGCAAAAAAAAGAAAAAAAAAAAAAAGAAGATAAAAATATTTGTTATATAAAATAATAGGCCTATACTTAAATATAAACTGAAATAGATACAAACGAAGGAACACAGGGTAACACGAAGGAAATATAAGCCTGTTTCTGGGATATGGTATGCCGTTGAAACCACATTTTCAACCACAAGACAAAGGCAGTTGTTAGTCAAGAAGTGTTGTTGCAAGCAACAGAACATCGTTATAAAACAGAATAAAAATCTGAAGAAAGATTTACTTTAATCGAATAACATAATCTAAAATTACCAAAAATAATAATAATAATAATTTTACAGTTTTATTACAAATTTAAACTGATCAACGAGTATAATAAATGATGCCAATAAAATGGTATTAACATTATTTGTTCTTAATGTTCGAATTTCTTACAATCATCATTATGTTATAATCATCAATAACTGATAAGGCTAATTGTTTTAAAACGGGGGAAAACTTTTAATAGTATAATGGTATACAAATTGATAATAACATATTGACAGCCTTTGAAGTCTTTGATTTATTGATAATAAAGTAATTAAGTACTTTAAGATACAGAACTATAAGTAAATATTTATTTTACGTGGAAACGAATACATAGATTCAGTCACTTTCTAGGCAAATTAATTAAACCCGCCTATAGATTAAAAAATAAACAGAAATTTGATTGACTTGAGATAAAAAAGTTATATTCTTTTAAAGTAATCGTTCGTGATGTTAAAAGTATTTAGATAAGATGAAATGCCGGCCTCCGTGGCTGAGTGGTAGCGTCTCAGCCTTTCATCGGGAGGTCCCCGGTCAGGCATGGCATTTTTCACACACGCTACAATTCATTCATCTGATCCTCTGATGATATACCTTAACGGTGGTTCCAGAAGTAAAAAAAAAAAAATGCCGGCCTCTGTGGCGGAGTGGTAGCGTCTCAGCCTTTCATCCGATCCGGAGGTCCCGGGTTCGAATCCTGGTCAGGCATGGCATTTTTCATACACGCTACAATTCATTCATCTCATCCCTCTGAAGATTTTCTTAATTGTGGTTCCGGAGGTAAAAAAAAAAAAAAAAAAAAAAGATAAGATGAAATAATTTTGTTCTCATAGATAATTAGGTGATTAATTTCGTAGAACGTGTAGTGAAATTCCTAAAATATTGCAAATAATAACAGGAATACTTGTGATATATTAATCAAATAATTTATAATAACTGAAATGAAACGTAATGGAGTACGTAAAGTTCCAGAAATAAATATAACGAAACATTCTCAAGAATAAATTAACATTTATTAAGTCTCATACTGATCCTAGACAATATACGCAATGGATTTTTCTCAACAGAAAGGGGTAAAACATTAATCTATTACGTTATATTATCAATACCAGTCTTTTTTACGACTATGATTCATGTAATTTACCTGAGAAACAAACTTTATCAATTAGAATTACTTTCATCAAGAACAATTGCTCTCATTATACATCCAATCCCTGAGCAAATAATTACTGGGGCGGTATTCGCCTTCTTTACTGAAGGGGTATTCGCCTCAGTAAAGAAGGCAAAGACAAACCACTTTAATCTTTACTTCTCAAAATATACCTGCCGTGAGATGTTTTCATTCTTGTAAACGGACGGTGTCTTGTTTCCGTTCACCTAGAACATCAACGGTTATGAAATTTAACAAACATAGCAGTTTATATACTGAATTCATTTCGGCTCATAAATGGGTATCTAACTATATTACAAAAAAAACAAAAAAAAAACGTTATAATATGAAGCTGGTCTAATTGGTAATTCGTCATCGAAATCATTTGTTTAAAAATTAATTTTCGAAATAGAAGGTTCTGAAGTTCAAATCCCAGTGAAAATTAGTTATTTTTATACGGATCTGAATACTAAACTAAACAGTGGATACCGGTGTACTTTAGTGATCGGGGTTGAATTAATCGCATGTCTCAGGATTGGTCGGCCTAAGTTTGTACACTACACCTCATTTACATGTCATGCATATCATCCTTATGTTATTGGGCCATGGGGTGGGAATGGAGGGGGGTTATTTATTGTATACTAGTTGATAAGATTGCAACGAACACAATAGGAAAATAAAATAAAAATAAATAATATGCCATCACTAAAAAACAAAAAAAATTAACTAAAAGAATATCATAATATATTGTTTACCGACTTATGTAATATAAAAAACGAAAATTAAAAAAAAAAAAAATTCGAAAATAACTACCTGGAAAAAATTATGAAGCTTATCAAAGTGTAAATAATATAAGCATTGGCTTATATTATCGAATACTACCACTATTTATTGGCCACTACTATTGAGTAGTGGACGCACATAATATTGTTAAATTTGAGAACGCTAGAATATTAAAATGAAAATGACCATTTCAAAGACACAAACGATAAAGAGGTAACTTGCTAAACCTCAACTTTCGATTTTTTCCACGGCTACGGTCCAAAATATTCACGAGGCAACTCCATTGTAGTAGCTGATACCCTTAGGAGTTGTTCGATAAAGAAACTAAATAAAAAAAAAGAAAAGAAAACACAAATATACTTAATATATTTAGCTGTAAATGTGAAGAGGAAATTCACTTGAGTGCAAGATTTCTTTATAAAATTAAATATCTACTCCAGTCTTAAATTTGTAAATTAGCCTCTTAAATACGTCAAGATAATATAATGATAAAGTCAACAAGCATCAATTTTGTTTATATATATATTTTTTTAATAATAAGTTTATTGTTAATAAAAATTTTTTACTGAAAAATCAATATAAATTAAATTCTTCTATTTAATAAAGTATTAAATAGAGTTATTTAGTAAAGTTGAACAATTATTTTATAATAGATAATATATAGAAATACAAAACTAAGTTACAGAAAGAATTATGGGAAGTAAATATCTATATAACATACGCTAAATCATAAATAAAAAAAAGGATTAATTTTTTTTTAATTCGTACAAATTTTTATTTTTTTCCAGAATTTATTTCAGATTCTCCAGTTCCACCGCATAGCTAGGTGAAAAAATATTTAGAATATAGACATTTTAAAGGTTAAGTTAAAAAATAGCAATAAAAAAGATTTATGGAACAGCTGCCTCAATTCTGTTTTTACAACAACAAAAAAATCTATTTTACATGATCAATTAAGAATATGAGGAATTATCTGTTAGATGGTCAACAATAAAAAACATTTCTAAACAAATTTAAAGCTATTTTTGTTTTACAATTTTAAATCACTGTTTATTATGAGTTTAGTTATTTAATTATTAACACCAGTATATATTTTATAATCTATATAAAGACATGAAATATTCATATATTATTCTATAAATCTGACCTAACAGTTATTATTGATAGGCCTAGATCGAATCTTCAACCCATCTTAAGTTTAATTTTCATTTAAAAAAATACACCGTTTTAATAATTTATCAATGAAAAAAAATCAGTTACATTAAAATATAAAATTCCGGTTTCAAGTTACCGCAACCCAAAGAAAATCATAATTATAAAAATTAAATTCATAAAGATAACTTTAACAAATTAATCTTCTTAGATTAAAAAGTAGATTGTTAGTAGAATTAATAAATAAATATAAGTTTGATGTACTCAGACGGACGGAAATTATACTTGATTTACGTCTTCCTTTATCAAATAGGCATTGCTAATGAGTGTGTTGGCTCATTGAAATAAACTGGTTAGAATAACAACTATTAGCGGAAATACCGGGATAACTAATGCAGCGGTCTAATAATACAGTATTCGATTCATACGTACTTTTTTCGAGCAACAATTCCGAGTGTATAAGGAGCGGACTAGTAAATAAGCGTGTGTGCGTGCGGATACATGTTTGTTTCGATTTAATAGTGAGGTCGGTGGACAAACCGTACGTAATTATAGTTTTACAGACGGTCGTAAGATAGCAGCAGCACCCCGTTACATGTAACCGATGATTCTTCTATCACTTTCTTCACGGGCCTGCCTCGTCTGTCGTGTCGAGTGTTGATACAACAAAACATTCGCACCTTCATTTCAATGCGTTGCGAGAATATAAGATTTTTAAGGTTCGTTGACCCGAAGGAAAACGAAGGACCCTGCCAACGAATATGTAATCAAACACTTAGCCTCTTATAAACACACTATATAAATAAACTATTTAATGTAATACACGAACGCACGAGTATACACGAGCATTTATATACAAATTTCGCAACCCGGGATTGATGTAATACAAAGTACGTTTTCGTACGTTTCATAAGCGTCCTCAAAGGACGTTAGCACTTAAATTTTAAACAAATGAAACGCGGATGTAAGTTCTAAAATACTACAACAAAATAGACAAGTTAAAAATGAAGTTAACATATCCAATATAAATTTACCATAAAGTTAGGCTTCTATCAGATAAAAAACACTCGCGTAAATTTCAGAATATTATTAAATAGCAGCATATAAATTCATAATAATTAAAAAAGTAATAGAACGTAGAAGAAGGAATATTTAAGGAAGAGCGAATAAGAATATTTTTACCGATATAATTTACTTTAAATTTAATTTTAAAAATCTACTATTTTTTTACCACAAAAATGTTAAAATAAATAAACCTATTAATTTACAAATTTTTAACTATAAACTCTGTAACTCTAAAATTAATGCTGTTGCTTAAAAGTTTTTTTTTTTTAAATATAGTTAATCCCCACACTTAATATAAATTTTATAAAAAAGGAATTGGTGCAATATGTGTTTTATTTCCTAAAAAAGCAAAATTTAAAATCTAATTTCTTAATAACGGCTAGCCTAATTTCGATAAGCCGGCCTCCGTGGCCGAGTGGTAGCGTCTCGGTCTTTCATCCTGAGGTCACGGGTTCGAATCCCGGTCAGGCATGGCATTTTTCACACACGCTACAATTCATTCATCTCATCCTCTGAAGATAATATCTTAACGGTGGTTCCGGAGGTAAAACAATAAAAAAAATATTATTTATTTTATATTAAATAAATTCATTTAAACATTTTCCAATTATTTTAAGAAATGAAAGTAGGAAATTTTCTAAAGATTACTTTAAACCATTTTTTTTAGTAAACCGTGTTTTGATAATAATATTACCTGAAGGAGTTAAGTTTCCATAATGCCAAGTTTTCTTTTTTTACTTTCGCTAACACTTGATTTAAAAATTTTCAGCTGTTTGGAACTAATAACTTACAAATAATTTGAAAATTAAGGAAAACATTTTTTTTTTCTATAATCAAGAACCATATGATAGGGATAATGATTATGAAAGTAAAACCTAATTTCCTGCTGTTAATACCTTTATGTAAAAAAAAAAAAAAAAAAAAAAAAAAACAGAATCCCAAATGAAGGAACTGAACTGAAAAATTAGGATAAAAACATTTAAAATTATTCCATTGAAATATTTTAAGACTAATTTCTCAACGAAGATATTAATTTTTAATTTATTTCGATAAAATTCCATAAGAAATAGTAACCCGTAAGGAATAAAAGCGGCGGCAATTATATTTATCTTTACCGCATAATTTTACTTGTTCAAAAAACATTTACACAATCACAAGCTGTGTAAATCAAGCGAATCAATCTTGGGAAAAAAAAAACACAAATGAATAAAAATGTTCGAAAATAAGATGGAAGAATAAAATATCCATTTAGATCCTAAATTATTTTCTTTTCTTCTTTTTATAAATGTTGTACATGTTATAACAATTTATCATGATCACAAAGAACGTATAATTACTCTATAAACATATTTCAATCTTCTTAAAAACATTACTCAACAGTATTTACAGTGGATAAAATAAAACTGGTTTTAAAGAATTATAAAATGAACGTTTAGTACTTATATGTAGGATATTACAGTAAATTCCTTTCTTGTATGTAAGAAAAAATACACCGGTAATCCACAAAGACATTCTTCCGGATTAGTCTCCCATATGAAAAAAAAACCAACAAATAATTCCGGCGCAGTTAATCTATAAACTAAGAGAAACTGTAAAATAAAAGGAAAATCTTTGTGATAATCATTTTAAAAATAACAAAATAAAGATTTTGGAAAGAAAAACTAAGTAAGATTTGAACCTTTGTTAAATAGTTTATAAAACATAATTTCCAGTATCCTACCAAATAATATTAATATCATTTACGTATGTTATATAAATCAAGTGTTCCGGTAAAAAAAAAAAAAAAAAAAAAAAAAAAACTAAATAAAACATTAATAATGAGTGGTATAACATCTCCACGGCGGAATGGTAGCAACTCGGCCTTTCATCCGGATGTCCCGAGTTCGAATCCGGTCAGCCATGGCATTTTTCTTACGCTACAAAATCCCGTTTTCATATCTAAAACATAAGCTTTCAAACTCATATGGAAATCATCAAGCAAAATAATAAAAAAAAAACTTCGTTCGAAGATTGTCTTTCTAATATTACTATATAAGTCTGGCTAAATTAAACATTGGTCTGGAAATTTATTCCATCTGCATAATTTCTTTATAATCCCATCTGTAGTGCAAGCAAAAACACACATATATATATATATTGAATAAAAGCGACGTTCTTAAATACTGTCACCAAGTTGAATATGTCATAATTAAATACTAAGGCTTCTGGAACCATATTTTCGGAGTGTATCCATATTGTGTCCCCACAGGGGAAAATACCTTCCATGTAACGGTTTCGGTCACAACGCCACTCCCTCTGTACCCGGCCCTGATGGGCTTTACAGGGGGACATCTTCAAAACCTCGGCAAAAGGCATAATCTTAAAATTAGTATTTACCGTAAAAATAATTCGATCTGTGATAATTATTAATAATAAAGTTTTTCACCCGTGTAAACAAAATAGCCTATTACATTTATAGTATGATTCTTAGAGCAGTAGTTTTATAAAACAAAAAAGTAGTATATTAGGAAATATAAAATCATAATTATAAAAAATTAAACAAAGTTAACACAGAAAGACCACTGAATCTTTCACACTACTTTGCTTATCGACACATATATTCTATAAAAAACAAAATAAAGTAAAAACTTTTAAAAAGTTAAATAAGTATAAATCATTTAATAATGATAACAATAAGATAAATCAATATATAACAAATCTTAAAATTGCCTAAAAAAATATTTACTAATAGAATAACTGATCATTTAAAAAGCTTTTATCACATAAATATGTTAGAAATAAAACGAGAATATAGTTGTTTTTTCAAAATATTATGAAGAAATAAAAATTGTAATAGATCTTAAACTGGTAATCTTGTACTGATATACTGGTACGATTAATATTAATTTAAAAAATTCTTCTCGAGAGCGTGGATCTATCTACAAACATAGATGTTGCATTCAAATTCTTTAGAGTATGTAAAAAAGAGCAAAACACAAACTTGGAATGCAAATTCCTTAAATACAATATAAAGTAGTAACAAGCTATAGCAGTAAATATAGAAATTCTTTATTTATAAAGATAAAAAAATATGAAACAAACAAGTTGAATTCATACGAAAATCGGTTGTATATTACTGCTGCCATCTATAATGAATTAGGCATAATCTATACGACAGTACAGCTGCAGCTACAAGAGTATTCACGCTGTTTAATGGGCTTTTTTTAAATTTTTAATTGATATATTACCAAGATGGACTTTTTAGTCTTAAAAAATTTGGTATTTTAGATAAATAATTAAAAAAGACGCAGTAATATAAGGTACAGTCGTTATTACATTTTATTCTTACTAAACGGTGTAGGATTTAATTCTAAAAATTATTCATTTTAAAATTTTTAAAATAATATGTTGACGCTCGGTAGCAGTTCCGTTCTTCTTTTTTAATGTAAATTAGAAAAGAATTTCATAGCTTGTGAAATATGCTAAGCCTAACCCAGAACTTTATGGATGAAAGGCAGACGTTATCGGTCCCTTACAGAAGTCCAATAAAACACAATGGTTATAACATTTTTTTAACCAAAAGAAAGTTATTTAAAACAGATAATCTCTCACTTCTTTAAATCACTAAACAAAAAATTCTACTTGAACCAGATAAATGTAAAATGGACGATCCTTTTATCTAGTACAGAATGTGTTAAGGTGGAATTTTCCAAAATTTATCACGGGTCCCCCCAACAATAAGCTTAAATTTTATTCATAATTCTTCAGATATTTAAAACGAGTATAATACACCAAATTAGTAAATTCTCCAGCCTGAAAACTGAAATTTTTATCATAGATAATTAAAAGAGCTACATAATTCAGGTAATAAAGTCTAAAACTAGGCAATTAAAATCTCTAATATTTAAAGATACGTTTAAAATTTTTCTAGCCTTTCATTAATATTTTCAAGCATATACTGAATCAGTTCCTTCGTGATCAGTACCTGTCATGAGTATAACAATGCAAAGTGGATAAAGATATGCATACAAAAATATGAAAGTTTTCTAAATTTTTAAAACACCTAAATATTTTGTATGTTTGTATTAATTTTGTTGTAATTTTCAACTGGTGTATTGCTCTTTTTCTTATTACAAATACGTATTTTAAAATTTAAAAGTAAATTACGTAAGCTCAAATTACGATTTTCTTAATTCAATTAAATCAGTTTAACGTCAACTTTATCCACTATCAAATCGAATTACTCCTTCATAAAAATAATCATAAAACAACGTTAATAAACATACTCAGGCTCCAACGAAATAACTTTTTGTCAATTCCTTAATGATTAACAATATATGTACATATATAAAATACAGTTTTTCACATAGTATAAGTTTATCAGTTTGCTCACTAAGTAATTTGAATGGAGAACTGCTTAGGTAGAATATTTATTAACTTATACAGGTATTTAAGTAATTAATTTATGAACCAATCGAATCAAATAAATAAAACCCTCTGTATCTTATCGATAATAAACCGGTTCGAAATTACGAAAATAATTTTTGTATATAATAAATCTTAATTCAGAATTTAAAGGGAAAAAAATCATTTCAAAATAATTTAGCAACTGAATTAAAATTAAACTTTAATCTTCAGAACGGAGGATTTAAATACAAGACAATTAATATTTTTATCTTTTAACCAACTTTAAACTACGAAGAAGTTTTGTTTAATATCTAATAAAGACGTGAATAAAAATCAAAGTTAATAAATTTTAACAAAATATTTTTAATACATTTTTTAACACCCATAACCGGACTTGAATCAAACAAACTGATATAAGATACCCTTAACCATACATCCGCATAAGTCTCGAACTGTCTCTAATTAAAATAATTGTTCAGTAAAACGTATCAATTGAACATTATAATTAATTGAACATTTTACTAAATTCTCAATTTTAAAATGTTGGCTTACACACATACAAGGAACCGAATTTTATAAAACTTAATTCTCCATCGTAATTCTGGTTCTTTAAACATTAAAAATAGATAGTAATTTTACAACTGAGTTTTACAATTTATACCTCGTAAAATACCAGCAAAAAAAAAAAAAAAAAAAAAAAAAAGATTGATAATTGAATACAGAAATAAATTCGGTAATTTAATAATTAATTTATAACCAAACAAGTTTGATAATCATATTAAATTAACTACATAATATATATATATATATATATAAAATATATTATATATATATATATATATATATATATTAATTATAATATATATATATATATATATATATATATTGTAATTAAATAATTTAAAAAATCATAAATGAGTATTAAAATTAGAAGGGAAATAATTTTGTATAAAAAAATTTTTTTTTTAATTATACGAAAAGAGAAATAAATCATAAAATATTTTAACGACATTATAAGCCAATTTCATTGCAGGCATTAATAATTAATTAATTAATATAATGACATAAACAAACATTCTAAAAAAAATAAACATAATTTTATTTCCAAAAAATATTACCGAGGAAATCATATGACAATAATTCAATAAAGAAAAATAATCTCTATTTATAGATTAATAGCCGCAATTAATATGATATTGAAAAAATTAAATAAAATAATTAGAAAAACAAGTGAACACATCGAGTGCAAACGTGAACAGTTCAAACAAGAAATGTAGACTATGCTATAAATAGTTCACATTTTAGTTAAAATGAATATACACAACGGAAATAAAGATAAAAATTTATTTTTAAGTCGGTTAATACATAAATTACGTTAAGGTTAAAAATAACTTACGTCTGTCTATACTATTGTGAGAAGTATCTCAAAGAGTAAAAATTAAAATAACAAAAAAAAAAAAAATCTTTAAACAGACATCAAAATAGAACCGGATTAATCATATAACTATTCAAGATTTTAATAAGGAAACCTTACCAATTTCATTTAATCACAATCCATCAAAACCTAGGAAAAACTCAAAATAAATTTTAACCTAAAATAATCGAAAAAACCAAGTTACTTTAAAATAATTAAAATAAAATGAAACTTATTCTCTATTCATAAACAATGAATTGATAACGAGCAGTTAATAGAAAGTACAAATGAATCCGGTTTCTAATACCCATTATGTAACTCTTCTGAAGATAATTTAACTGTACAATAAATTATTATTTTTTTTTTACTAATAATGTGTTAATAAACAGATTCTAAACATAAGAGGTACAGATACCTAATTTATAACAAATTCGTAGATGAAAAGTAAATGGGAACATATTTTCATTTACCAATAAATTTATTAATTACCCAGTACAGTGAGACAACCACAAAACTGATTAAAATGATAAGAATACCAATACAAATAAATATAAAAAATCTACATAAAAAAAGGAATAAATATCGAAAATACGAAATGCAAACGACTCCAATCGTCCAGACTAGTATTTTAATTATAGAAAAATAAAACTGACAACAAATATGACTATATCGACTTGTATTATCATAATAACAGAAATAAGAACATATAATTAAAACAGTTAACTCGAATACGACCGGATTAGCGAGACTAAATAATAAAATTTCGCCGGATAGTACAGCCAAGGGGTATCTTAAGTTTACGATTTGACATGTTCAAAGGTTAATTTATGAAATAAAAATAAAAGATATTAATGACAATTAGATATATACAAAAATCTAATTTTTTATCTTAATAACATATATCTTTGCAAAAATTAAAACCAGTACGCACATGTATTTATCAAGCTAAAGATGAAGGAAACTGCATGTTCTCACTGCCAAGAAAATATTTAAGCTGTCACAGATCGGAAGTAAATTACTAACACTGGCTACAGAAGATACTATTTTCCTAGAATCGGCCACTGGTAAATTCCGTTTGCCGAGTTAAGACTAGAAATCACAGTAAATCACTTAAATCACCTCACAAATTAATCACTGCACAAAAAACACCTCACTAAAATTAAAATAATCACGTATCACAGCGAGTACAGACACAAAATAAAAGAAATTTTAGGATAAGCGGTACATCATATATTATACTTAGCCGAGTCTACAGACCGGCCGAACTCCGAAACAGGACTGAACTGGGAGCTGTGAGCATTCGGCTTCGATTCGATGCGCAGAAGCAATTTGCGCAGCCGCACGAACGCTCCTACCGGCAAAACATGCGACTATTGTTTTTATGAATGGACTCCATGTAGGAGGGGAAGTCATTCAACAACTGTACCTAGAGTGGGGAGAGCCATGAATGGATGTACTAGCCGCTGTTCCATTTACAATCAGACCTTTCCCCTCAAGCACTTACCTCGAAAAAATATAAATCACAACTTCCACCTATATACTAACAGCGACCACACACAGACATATACATTCTTCTAGACCTAAATCTATATGATATTCAGTAAAATAGATAAAAGGTAAATCGTAAACGATTAATGGTCATCGATGATTCAGATGATACCATCATAAAATCCAGATACAAAAACGAAAGAAAATTCTAAGTTTGAAAAAATAATTATTAATAATAAACATAATTGTTTATGTTATTGATGCAAGCGCATCAAACATTAACATAACGGGAAAAAATAAACTTACATTAGGGAAACTAAAAACAATTTCATTAAAAAACAGACAAATTTTAATACCAAAATTATGTAACTAGAATTTCTATACACTGCTTCAAAACAAAACCAGCAGAAATTATGGTAAATCATAGCCTAATTTAATTATATCATCAGAAAAATGAACAATTAAATACGTTCGTAAAATTTTATTTTCCAGTATGAGAAAACGAATATACAAGCAAACCCTTAAAAACAATACATTTATTACCAGTGAACAAATAGATACAACCAGATTACAAGCAAATTTAAAATTAATGTAAAGAAGTTCCGTGCACTAGTATAAGTTAACCGCACATATAAAAAGGAAACTAAGTTCTTAATGAAATAAAGAGATAATCTTAAAAAAAAAAAAAAAAAATTAATAAATAATTTCTTTTTTTAATTTTCCGAAACTGACGAAACGGTATAATGAAGAATACAGACTTTTCAAAATTACTTTTCAGTGAAAACGGAAATCCTCCGATTCTTTGTAAATTGATACAAATTCCATCAATCTTTCATCCGGACAGTCCTAGGTTCGAATCCTGCTAGGCATGACATTTATCATACGCTAAAAAAAAAATCCATTTCATAATCCCATGTTTTAAGCGTATGCGCGTTAAAGATGAACAAAAACAAATAAAAATAAGTTACTATAATTTGTTTTATAAATAAATACAAAACAAAAAAAGAAATTAGAGATATCTCTCCAAGTAATTAGATTTTATAAATAATCTGTTTGATAATTTAAATTAAAATCAATAACTAATCTCAACGTTAATTCACTATAATCTTAAAGGAAGAATAGCAAAAAAAAAATTTATACATAGTAAAAAACCAACTTCTAAAATTCACTAAAAATCAAATAAATAAAATAAAATTTAAACAATTATCAATTCTTGATTATTTAATAGCTATTAAAAAAGGCCGAAATTTAAATAAAATTAAATGATCTTTAAATTAAAGTTAAAATTAAAATATCTTTTAATTTCAGTGGGTTTTTTTTTTTTAAAGTTATATATAATTATATACCAGCATCCTCGTCGCGGATTCACCCTCTCTATATGATTACTTCAGAGGATGAATAAGGATGAAATGTATGAATGTAAATGAAGTGTTCTCTTGTACAGTCTCAGGTTGACCATTCCTGATATGTGTGGTTAATTGAAACCCAACTACCAAAGAACACCGGTGTGTTATTACCGAGGAAATTATTACCGGTACAATTTTTACCGAGGAATTCAAAAACTAGTCGGTTTCAAAAAAAAAACTTTATCTATTTTAACCATTTACACTCGGAATTTCAAAAAATATAGAAGTGAGTTTTAGATATTCACATGAAGATTATACACATTAAAAATCAAACTGATATTTAAATTTGTTACCGAGAAAATAAAGAAATAGTAAATTTCATTGTCACTCCATTTTACTTAACCCTTTAAACTCGTAATTTCAAAAAATCTTTCTTAGTGTGCACTAGAGATAAAAATTTTTATGCGGATTTGAATACTAGATCGTGGATACCGGTGTTCTTTGATGGTTGGGTTCCAATTAACCACACTTCTTAGGAGTGGTTGACCTGAGATTGTACAAGACTACACTTCATTCCCATTCATACACCTCATCCTCATTCATCCTCTGAAGTTAATATCTTACGGTAGTTCCGGAGGCTAAACAGATAAAGAGAGAGTATGCACTTACACCGTTTGAAAACGTGTATAAAAATTTTAATGAATTTTTCTTTAGTAGTTTTTCCCTGGAGTTGATTAAGAATGAATGATATATGATATGTTATTTTACATATTAGATTTAACTTTTATTTTATTTTTATATAAAATACGGATAAACTTTTAAAAAATGCAGACCTGCTGAAAAAACTGTTGAGAAGAAACTCAACAAAAGATACAATACTTTTTAATAAAAACAAAAAAATAAATTAAAAGAAAAAAGAATAAAATACGCGACTGTGAAAAAAAGGATTGTTGAAATACGGGAAAATATTTTATATTTCAATTTTTTTTTTAAACTTTTCTTTATATTTCGCGAAAAATATTTATAATATCAAAACTCATTCGACTAAATATCATTACTCTATAATTATAAAAAACAAATAACAAAATAAAAATATCATCAAACTCCATGAAATCACATAATTTCTCGTTTAAAAAAATCTTTCGCTTATCTGGAAGAAATTTTCTACGTATAAAATACATTTTTAATAATAAAACATGTAGATACATGAGACTTCATCTTTTTTTTTTTTAGGCCAATTCAATAAATAAAACTGAATTTGAAAAAAAATTATACTTCACAGTTATTGTACAGTAAAAACAAAGTTATTGTTTTTGTTAAAATCAAAGAATCTTCTACCTCAAAATTACAACATTAAAGTATTAAGTATATAATTATAAGAAATAAAGAACAAATACAATGGTTTTATGTCTGCAAAAAGTAAAAATAATAATTCTCATAATATAATTTATCAAAACATATATTTCAAAAGACTGACAACGTATGAAAATATTAATTCTCCTTATCATTAATACTTTTAAATAATGAATAATTTTAGTTACATTTTTATTCTTTGAGAAAAAATGATCGGTAATAGAACAATTAATGTTGGCCGAACTTTTCAGTATTTATTTATCTATTTTTAACATTTCAGAACATTCATTTTAATCAAGATTAGCAAAAACTAAAATTACCTTTTAACATAAAATCTTATATGGAAATCGTAATTCTCAATTCCTGTTAAATAATATTATCGATGCAATAAAACTTGATTTTTGTAAATTATTTTTAGTAATAAAATAGTTCACATTTATAATTCAATAAAATTCATATTTATGAAGAAAAAAAAAAATGAACGCGGCTTCACCCTCTCTATATGATTACTTCAGAGTATGAATAAGGATGAAATTAATGAATGTAAATGAAGAAAAAAAATTAAAAAATATTTATAAAAAAAAAATGTGAACGCGGCTTCACCCTCTAAAACAAAATAATAATAATAATAATAATAGAAATTATTAATCCCTCAATCATAAAATTATTAAAAAAAAACAAAAAACAATTAAAAATAGTGTCCTCATATTAAATAGGGCTTAATTGTAATTAATTTTACAAAATCTAAATTTTGACCCCTGTCACGGGCTTCATCCGCGATATCATTATGGCTTCACCGGCAATTTTTTATAATAGCAAATTATTTATTTAGAAATAAAAATTATTTAATCGGGAATATAGATTTTAGATTTTCATTAAAACCTGATAAAATGGTAAGTAAAAGTTTTTATTAAAAATATAGAATGAATATTCGATAAACAACCAATTGTCGCCCAACGCTTATATATACATCAGTTCTGTTAACGACCGATTTAGAATGCAGCACTAAAAAGTGCTGCTTGCGATATTTTTATTTCAAGATTTCCTTACAATATACATTGGCAGTATTTTTTGTGAATAAGCTGCTTTTTTTCGCGTAACATCTACATATCCCGCTCGCTTCTAGATGTTGTCTTGGAACGGATAATGCTGTGAAATGTTGATGAAGGATTAACGGTAAGGATTCATACGCTTCAAAATAACCACTGGTTAAATCACCAATCGTGATTAAACCGAACGTTTCGGAACGTCGTTACCGAAAATAGTAAACAGTTCACCTTTGCGATAAACCTCGAATACAAATGCAAATAATTTACCAGCTCACACATCCACTAAGTCGAAACTTTGGACATTTGAACGAAATATCCATCGCAATTCGAATAGTTTGTGACTCCCAATTATTTTCCGTCATACTTAAGAATCCTCCCAATTCTTCACCAGATGTGACACAATTATTTCCTCCACTTCGATCACCAAAAGTTGTGTACAATATATAAAGTGAGAAAGATATCGTAAACGAAACGCACCATCTCCTACAATGGGCTACAATAATTTTATGAGATAACAATTGTTCATTGACATTTAAAGTATTATACGTGAAATTTTGTGTACTAAATTTATTAATTTTTATGCATTTCTAGCCTCCTTACCGCGGTTTCGCCCGCGCTAAATGGTTACTTGCGTTTTCCATCGCGGTCAGGGAATATTTAGCCGGTCATGACTCGTTTCGCTCGCCCTTCCCGTCTAATTAGAGGGCTCTGCCCTTTGGACCCCGCTGTATTCTTTAAACTCACGCTTGTGAGAGTAATAATGATAGATAAAAATTAAGGCCTGTTCAATTCATAAAAAATAGCACTGCACTTTAATTTCTTCAGAGCAACAGTTTGGACAGTTCAGAACCCAAAACTTTGAGTGATCTAAAAAAGTTGGTTTCAATAAAATCGGTCATCACCTTAAAAATATCACTTGTAGGTTAACCGTAATTCGTACGGTTAAAAATGTGTTTTTCCCGATTCTCATTTGTAATGTATTTTTCACCCGGAGGTGACCGTACTGCTTTTCTCATTTTTAAAAAAATCGATTAATTATTTTAATTTTATGTTTTATAGTCAAATAACCGGAGGCAGATGCAGCTAGTCGCGATGCACGTATAATAACAGTGGCTGTGGCGGTCGAACTGCTGCGGACCCCTTAAAAAAACGAAATTCAAAAAGCTCGAAATGGTTTATAGATATTTATCTGAAGAGCATTTGAAAGCTCCAATCTAATAAATAATTCGTTTAGTATAGTCTGAAATAGGTAAAATTTGCAATAATTGTTAATTTTTTTTTTTTGTATCTTTCTCCACGCCTTTCAAGGTCGAATTTTGAAAAATTTTAAAATTGCTTTTTAGATATTCACATGAAATTTACACACACCAAAAAATCAAATTTATATCTTCATTTTTACCGAGAAATTCCAAAAAAATAGCCGGGTTTCAAACAAAATTTAAAATTCTTTTAACTCGGAATTTCAAAAAAAATCTTTTATATTGCACTTATACTGTAAGAAGAACATGTAAACAAATTTTCATCAATTTATCTTCAGTAGTTTTTGCTGGGGGTTGATGAATGTCAATCAGGACAAGTTGCTTTATAGATACAAAGGCATAATAAAATACAATATAATGTATTTAATTTTTATTAGATTTTATTTTTAAAATCATACAATAGGATTAAATTTCCTTTGATATCTAAAAATTAAGCGCAAGTAAACCCATACTAATTAACATAAATTTAGAAAAAAAAAAACAAAAGACAATTAAAAATAGTGTCCTCATATTAAATAGGTCTTAATTGTAATTAATTTTACAAAATCTAAATTTTAACAATAATAAAAATTCCCACAACGTCTAAGTTTATAACGTTCGTGCAAGAATATAATATATTATTACTGTGATTAACCTGACTGACTTATGCAATGAATTCCCATCGTATTATAAGCATGGAACTATTGTAATAATGCTTCGAATATTAACAGCAAGAATAACAATATAACATATTATTATAATGGGAATTAAAAATTATTCTTTATGAAAAGAGATGAAAAAAAAAATCTTATCTAAATCTACTATTGTACCGAGAGGAAATAATGATAAAAATAATAGTTTAATTAGGAATTTGAACAATTTACTTAACTTTTATAATTATAATAGAAGTATACAAAATGTAATTGTATAATACTAGGAAAAAAAATTACATTAAGAACAAAAATTCTCCCTGAACTAAAGGCTCCATGCTTAACCCATCAGATATCTCTCTCTTTATCTGTTTAGCCTCCGGAACTACCGTAAGGTATTACTTCAGAGGATGAATGAGGATGATGTGT
>JAAAKQ030421548.1:8218-18520 GCA_010016005.3 Zanna intricata
CTCTTATTTTGATCCTTAGTCTCTTATTGTGGAATCTGATGTGTAATGATTTGCTTGAACTTGATTTCCCAGAAGGCGTTACACCAATATCGTTTGCTGACGGTCTCTCTCTCTCTCTTTGTGACAGCGAGGTTGAAGAGGGAATAATTGATGCCACCAATGCTGCCATCGAAATGGTGAGGTACTGAATGTTGTGGAAGGGCCTTAATTTGCTAAAAGGTTGAAAAGACGATCAAAAATCTTTGCAGACATTTTGATAACGTGACAGGACCGCGCACTTCCAAGCAAAGACTGTATGCGCTCATAATTAACTATATTCTGCGTATGATGTCCCAGTATGGTATCGTGCACCGGAGACAGGAATATTGTATACGATGAAATGTTAACAGAATGACAGGTACGAGTCGGATAAAAGTCGCTGGACACATCAATAAAGCAGTGAAATTAAACAGTAGATAGGAAGAGAATTTGGTGGGCTAAACGTTTGGTCAGTTTCAAAAACCAGGCACAGTGGTTTCAGGTCATACTTTTATGGTAGAAGAAGAGTAGACGATTCTAAGTGTCCTTACTGTGGCAAACACGTTCAGCCGTGATGCGTAGCGTCATCCAGACGGCGGAGGTTGGGTTTGTAATCGCTGTCGGCGGGACGGGGACTGTACTGCCGAGGGCATGGTAGTCTATGCAGTCGTGAGGTGTAGGTCTGTCTTGATGAGGGCAGATCTGATAAAAGTAAATGTCACGCGGTAATGAGTTTGATCTAATTTAAATTGAGCACAAGTTGAGTTGATCTGGTCGATTCCGATTTATAAGGAAACTAGGTCTAAATTACCGTTGTTGTGAGCAACAATTTCTTTAGTTTGTTTATTATCTAAATTCCGATAACAATAATGAGACATTTACAGTCACAAATATCTTGTTAAATTATAATACTCGGGAGGGGAAGTGTGGCGACCGGAACGTCTCAAGGTGGGTATCTTCCCCTACGGTGGTTGGTATATGGCAAACACGATACCTTAAACAGTGGTTTTCATCTGTTGAAGATCGATCCAAGAAAGAATTTTCTGTTAGGAGGAGTGTACAGGGCCGATTAACACTGAAAATATAAAATAGAAGATGCTCTTGGGAGAGAAAGATTTTAATGCAATATCAAAATACATAACAGAGATATTATAACGAAAGGAGCGGGTGGTGAGTGAGTGAAGGACAGCCTCGGGTGAACATGTCGCTCGTCCGTGCTTGCATGGATGGGCGGCGGTGAGAAAATGTGAGGACTCTGGTTACCCTAAGTCAGTTCTCATGACAATTCAACGTCCCATGACAGTACGGGACGATTGTTACGTCTTAAGACAGGTCCGGCTTTCGAATTGAGTTTACGCACACTGTTTGGTTTAGTAAGTCCCACTCTACACACAAGCGGGCGACAACAACATCTGTTGCCCTGGAGTGGCAATAAATTTCGTCACTCTCGCTTTGGATGGGTGGCTGCATGCCATAGTGATAGTTCTTTGTCTGCGCACGCTAAATTTAGAAAATATAATAATAAGTACTTCGGATTCCATTAAATATCAATAATTTCTAAATACATGTTTAATTTTGAAATTTTGCAGAGATTTGATAATTTTATTTAATAAAATATGTTTGTAAAATGTTAATTATTTTATTCTTACAAAGAAAAGTTATTAATAACTAATTATAGGTAGATATATTTATAGAAAATACTGTGGCTTTGAATACCGTTCAAGTTTAGCATTTTTCATACTTTATAAAAATTATAAGTATTAAATCTTATTAATTAAATTAAATTTTATTTTAAACTTATTCTGTTTGCTAAAAATGTGATATAAATTACGTCTTTTGATCTGATATTATTGTTCATATCTTCATCCATACTGCTTTCGGATACTATCATTACTGCATGCTGTAGAAAGCGTTATAAACCTATAGATAGATTAATTTTATAGATAAATTACATACAATCAGTTCTTTTTTTATTACAGGAGTAAATTACTTTTCTGATTATTTGTCATACTTTCACATTCAAAATCTTAAATTTAATTAATTGTATTTTAATTCTGAAATATGTTTTAAATTACCATTTTCAAGTTTATTTTACTCACTTTTTAAAACTTTATATTTTTTAAATGTGGGAAGGCGTAAAGAAAACAGTTTCCATACGAGTGGTTGAGAATTTATCTAAGGCAATGCTCGTCGAGGAAGGTCGTAAACATCACTCTATCTGTCCCATATTGTCGAAGTATACGATTTATTAAGATCATATTAACATTTGACAGATTGCAATTTCGCAGAAAAAAAATTCCTGTGGGTTTATATCATAAAATGTAAACCGAAAATTTATAAATGGATCGTGTCGCCACCAAATCAGTTTCAAAACTCTCGAACGGAAAATAGAAAGATTATCGTGCAGCAATCTCTAGGCTGCGAAAACTATTTTAAAACATTCTTCTCGACGACAATAACTGACGATGAGACATGAATCTGGGGATATGATATAAAAACAAAATCTCCTTCAAGGTGATCTGGAAGTGCCTTTTCGATTACCCAGTTTTAATAGAGCCTCAAAATTCGGTGAAATGCAAAATTAATATTGACAGTTGTTCATTACGAGTTTCTGCATGCAGCCCCGATAGACCACCGCCAATATTACTTGCTAGTCATCAGATATCTTGTAAAAACTTGATGAAGAGATACTTTACATGTACAGTAAATACAAATAAAGTGGACAATATAAATACAAATACAAGTAAAGTAACAAATAATGGATCCTCCACCATGACAGTCCGCCAGACCTTGTATCCCTGTTAATTTGCTTGTTTTATACAAAGAAAAATCATTAAATATCATTCCTTACCCATCCTTCACCTAGCCCTGCTGACTTATTTTCATTTCTAAAATTGAAATATTACCGTTAAAAGCACAGCTAATTGAGGTTTCATGTTTCAAAAATTAGCTGTTAGATCGTTGTTTGATGCTTGTAATTATAATATCATGTAAATTGTTGTTTAGTAAAAAAAAAATATTTAAACTTATTTTTTAACAATAATAATAAATAACAATAAACAAAAATAATGTATAAATAGAGTGCTTAGCTTTCGTATATGTTTTACCCTCTCGTGCAAAGAAGATCTACAAACAATGCAAAATCTGATAAAAAACATAATAAAAACATTAACAGGTCTACAAATTTCTAGCGTAGAAACAAAATATATGAATAACTTGAAAATCTCACCATAACTTTAAAAACAAGAAATAGGAAAAATCTGTCGATTCAAATACCTTGGTGATACAATAGAAAAGAATCGACTAGAAAAGAAAGCTCTAGAAGAAAATTATAACAAAATTTTTTAAAAAATATTGAATTAAAATTAAAAGAAAATTAAATTAAATGCATTAAAAAGCATTAAAATCTAACTAAAGTATTACTAACTAAAGCATTTAACTATTCATTAACTAAAAACTGGGCTTTTCCAGAAATAAAGAATAAAGATACTATAACACTACATTAAAACTAGAATTTTTATAGGACTCTATGCTTATCTCACCATAATATAAGTTTAACACAAAAAGTAGCGAAGTAAGAAGAGTCATACGGAAAATCTTTCCCCTAGAAATATCGAAGAAGGCTGGAAAATACAACCCCAATGAAAAACTATACGAACAAACTGAAAAATTCTATAATACAATTTAAAGGAATATTGACTGATTCATATAGGATTCAATTAGGGTTCAAATGGGTTTGCTGTATGTAAAATGTGACGTAAACACGCTAGACTGATTTTTCTCACGATTCTACATCAAAATTCTACATCAGTTGTAGTTCTTGATCTTGTAGCTACTTCGTTAGAGTTGTTATTAATTTTCAGTTTTAGATTTTCTTGAAGGAAATCGAATAATGAGTGTGCTTCTTGCTAGCAAAATTAATATTGAGGTCATAGAAATCAAGAATCATAGTAATTTTATGTTAATCCTCACCTAAGACCACAGCACCATCAATTGCATATTCTACCAATATTTTGTGAAGAATCATCTCCTGGGCGGTATTATTAGGAGATATATATATTATATTTAAATAATAGTATTTAAAAGAAAGTATTCTAATTTTATGGCCACTAAAGAATGAAAAATAATAGATTGAGAAAGAAAATATTTTTACTACTTTACCATAAAAAATATGAAACAAGATGGTTTGCTGAAACCTATAAAGATTTAAAGAAGATATTAATAATAGAGAAAAATTTAGAAAATATTATCAAAAAGCATGAAAGAATTCCGGAACAAATCCTTCCAAAAAGAGAGAAAAATCGACTCAAGAATGAAAAGAAAAACACTCAGATAAGGGGAAAAAATGTAGGAAAACATTAAAAGAAAAAAGTAAGCTAAATAAAAGTACGAGTAGATACTTCAGCTGACCATAATCGAAAAAAAGCAATATTTACCTTTATAAATCCGGTCAATAGAACTCTTTTCCCGTAGTACAGTATGATACTTTGGTCTACAATAAAGGCCTTATTATGCTTCCGTGGTCATTTTTAATAATTTACCGATTCGTTTAGAAGTTCTTCCTATAAATTTTATTATTTGCTTTTATAGTCAATTATTCCTTACTTCAGCCTTTTCTCTGCATTCTGTATTCTCAGTCTTTCATGATGTTCTTCTATGATGTTTCTTTTTTTCACTTCTCTGTTATTCAAAAATATAATTTCTTTTCGTAAATTAATCGACTTTTAAAATATCAGTAGCCTTAATATTTCATTCTTTCAGGTCTTTTCCTGTTTCTATAAATCAGTTTAATTTATCGTATGCTCCATTGTAAAAATGGAAAAGTTTCAATTAATCTATCAGTATTCATTTGGAAAATACGTCTCTAAGAACATAACTTTTTGTTTGTAATATGTGAATTTCATCATTCGGTTTAAAAAATCGTATCTCAAATTCTGTCATCTAGATTTAAAAATTCAGATAAGTAGCAACTTTCTGAAATTATCACTGAGTTTTCAAACCAGAAAATTTATTAAAAATAAAATTAAACTATTTTATTTTTTTATATAAAAAATTTTAATCAATGAATTTTTGAACAGTCATCATCATCATTTCTCATTGTGAATTATATTCTTGATTATTTTAGCTATTTTTCAATGTTACACAGGTTTTCTATGTTTCACTGACCAACAGTTAAATACAGTAAAGTTTACTTCTTAATTTTTTGATAATTTATTCGTGTAAGATATTTCTTCCATTTCTCAATTTTGCCGGCCTCCGTGGCGCGAGTGGTAGTGTCTCCGTCTTTCATCCGGAGGTCCCAGGTTTGAATCGCGGTCAGGCATGGCATTTCACTTTCATTCAACAGTTTTTTCAAACAATTCATTCATCTCATCCTCTGAAGATATACCATAACGGTGGTTCTGGAGATTAAACAAACAAAAAAAATTTCTCCATTTTTCCGTACAGAATATTCCATAAGTTTCTATACATAAAAAAAAATAATAATAATAAATACATAAAAATAAATAAAAGTGGTTTTCATGAAAAAAAATTGTTTTTCTTTCCTATGTATGGAAATTTATGGAACACTGTGAAATTGTATTTACTATCGTATATGTAAGTCTTGATGATTAACTTCATCTTGTATACTATGCAATAAAAAAAAACTTAAAAACAAAAGTTTAAATAAAACTTCTCAAAAAAAGAAAGAAAAGATATTTGTCTGAATCATATATTTTTCTTTATTTCCTAACACCACTACTTAACAAAAACATCACTACTACCATTGTTTAATATAATCTCAATTGGTTTTAATGCTTGCCTTATTTTTGAGTTTTTTTTTATTGATCCTTATTAATCTAAGACTGAGAGACTTTACCAACAAATTGTTGAACATCTTCAACAATATCATGTAAATGTAAGACCTTAATACTTAATATTCTTTACTATAATTTTTGTTTTAATAGGTTTCATCCCTTTAAAACACACAATTTTATGCAATTATTTACAGTAATTACATTATTCTGACGATTTATAACATTTAATTATGTTTTAATTTATTTTCACTTTCATCTAAAACAGCTATTTTAAATAAAAAGTTTGTGTTCGTGAGAAGTCTCCTGGTTAAAGTGAAATTCTATGCAGTGAATATGAGATATAGGAGCACGGGGTAATATAACAATAATGAAAATAATTAATGAAAAATCATTTTATACATAACGTAAAATAATAAATATTATATTCTTTTCGTCTTCGAAATTCAAAAATGGGTTTGCGATATGTAAAATGTGACATAAGCATTCTAAACTGATTTTGCGATATTCTGAAAAAAGTCTACATTAGTTGTAGTTCTTGATATTGTAGTTGCTTTGTTAGAATTGTTATTAATTTTCAATTTTAGTTTATCTTGAAGGAAATCGAATAATGATTGTGCTTTTTGCTAGCAAAATTAATATTGACGTCATAGAAATCAAGAATCATAGGAATTTTATATAAATCCTCACCTAAGAGCATAACACCATCAATTGCATATTCTACCAATATTTTGTGAAGAAGTTATATGATCTCCTGGGCGGTATTGTTAGGAGAGATACTAACGATATTATTCACAAATTACTTTCAACGATCCACTCCACAGCATATATAGATTTTTTAATTTTTTTTTCAATGCTGTGATCACATTTGTAACATCCTTTAAATGTTAATAAATATCTACTACATCAGTTGTGACTCATGAACGATTAAAGTGAGCGATACAACGAAAATATAAAATCAGTATGCTACGAACATCTTCATTATTGAGCCAGATTTTTGAAAGCAATAAAATGTTATTTTTTTGAAGGGCAGAGATTCATGAGATCTCTAGCATAGGCTCTTAAAAATGGCAATTTAAAAATGTCTTCGATAATCCTTACCTCTCCGTGTTTTAAGCTTATCGTTTCGAAAGTTTTAACTAAAAATCGACAGAATTCTTGTTGGAAGCAGCACATTTCTATTCTTCGACACTAGTAAAATCTTGGATCATTATTAGCGATCACCATATAAATTCCTTCAATGGTAATCACTCGCGTTAAATCAAAATATAATAGTTGCCGAGACTGATTCTTATGACACTGTAAACATCATTGAACGTTCCTTCTTTAGATTTATGAATTGTCATGACTTGAAAGATTGAGTAAAAAAATAATTTGCCGTGTACACTAAAACTACTGATAGATATTTAATTATCTAAGATCTAATTAGATTTCAGAAATTTATCCGTCAAACTTTACAGGTTTTGTGATTTCTCAAGCGCACACGACTGCCCAACCACTTTACGCATACTATACTAACAGAAACCAAGAAAAAATCCCCCCACTATACTCACAATTTCTTCTCTCTTATGTATTGCATGCCTACTATTAGTCCCACAGGTCTCGCTTCGAGGCATTACAGATTTGGTAACGCTCTCAAACTGTGTTACCCTTACTATAACAGTTTCATTTCAATAAATAAATTCTTTATTCTGATCGGTAAAGAGTAATACGTCATATAAATTACGTCAGGAATGAGCAGATATGTTATTGTACACGTAAAAAAAAAAACTGAATTGTACTAGCGTTTACAAGGATAGATAAAAAAATACCATGGTTAAACGTTAATCAGACCAGCATCACAAAATAATATACAATTAACTTTTAAAAAAAAGGGATTAAAGTCCATATTAATTTTTTTTAAATATAAGCGTATGAAATAATATTAAAGTAAATATATAAAAATATTAGATATAAAAAATTATACGGATTTGAATACTAGATCGTGAATACTGGTGTTCTTTGGTGGTTGGGTTTCAATTAACCACTCTTCTCAGGAAGTGGTCGACCTGAGATTGTACAAGATTACACTTCATTCACATTCATACATATCATCCTCTGAAGTAATACCTTACGGTAGTCCCGGACGCTAAAACAGAAAAAAAAAATAATAAAAACAATAAATACAAATAAAGTGATTAAGTGAAAATTTTTAATGTAATTTCATCCTAAAAAAAAATAAATAATTAATATATTTCAATAATTAACATACAATACAATAATTACATTTCAATAATACATTTCAGTAATTAAAATACAGAATTTGCTTGCAATTCTGTAAATGAATTATATTCATTAAACGGACAGTAGTGGATGTCTTTGATGAACATGTAAATTAATAGCCTAATCTTCTATTTTATTCTTCTTCTCTAATATTTATTTTATTATACGTACTAATAAATAAAAAAATTATGTTTTATATCTTTGTTCAAAATTGAATAATGCATGTTAAAATAATTTCCATTTACGTTTTCTAATTTTTTTTTCTTTTTTTGTGATGTTATTTGCTTTTCAATTATGATGTAATATATTTTTATAAGGACATTTTGTAATTAATTTTGTATTTGTAAAGGTAAGCTGATAATTTTTTTTAACACGGTTCTCTTTGATCCTGTTCAGCAAATGACGGGTCATTTCCATTCACTACGAACATACCCAGTCCTTACGTGATGTTTAAAACACATTGTTATATATTGATCAGAATATAAGAAATATTTATTTTTGAATTTTATTTAAAACACGATGGTTTTAAAAAATGGAATGTTATAAATTTAGTTGTGTATATCAGTTTGAACACAGAAGAACGTTTAGTTATATTCTGTTGTTTTAAGGAAGGTGCTGTTAGCGGGTAAGGGTTTCTCTTAGGTCGAGAGGCGCACGGGAATATCTCAAAGTAATCCTGATTTATGACAAGAGGATGTCCTGCTTCAAAGTGCATTATTCCTACGGAGCAAAGCTTATCGTTATAGCAAACACAGCTAGCTAAGGACCTCATCCTTCCCATCGCCTAAATTCTCCCCTCTGATCTTTTGCTTACTTTGGTCTTTACCTTTCACTTGTATTTTACTCTATTTGTTTTGCGTGTGTATTTCCTTTGTTAGAATATTATTTCATGTTTTATGCTTAACATTTTTCAAACTTATTAGATTCTTTTTTACTACAAAATTATAAAGTTATCTTAATTGATAACAAGTCATATTTCTACGTCTACATATGTATATCTTCATGATATATGTCTAATATGTCTTGATGATACGTCTTGAAATATTTTACGTCTATCATTTGAAACATCGGTAATTATTGTTGGTTGTTCATTTTTTTTTATTTGGTCCTTCACTGAACTCAAAATTTGTTATATTTTAAAATATTAAAAAACAAAAATATTCTTAAACTCATTACTTCTTTTAAAAAAATATTATTGATTGATAATTTTTTTTAATTTCCAATACAATAAATTTAAGTTGAAAAAAGTCTTTCAAGTTTTTTGCTATAATTGTAAAATATACTTTTTATTATACATTTATTGATATTGTAAATATATATATATTGTCGCCGAATGGCTTAGACAGGACGTGGAACCTTAAAACTTTTTGGTGGCCCTGTAAATGACCATTTTTGTCATTAGCTCTGAGAAGAGCTGTTGGATCCAGGAGATTGTTTCCGACGAAGTCGACTCGGCTACAGTCCAGGAATTGTGGCTCGTCTGTTAAAATTCGACTGGGCTTTCCCTCAGCGGCGGTTGGTTCCCACTACAGCGTAGTAGTGGAGACCCTCAGAGGTGCCCGCAATGTCGGGTTGGAGTCGGTCATCATTGGCCGGCGCGGCCGAGGCGCTTCTACCCGAGCGATCCCACGCTGAGCTGTTCTTCGAGGTCTTCTCTAGAAAGTATTCGACGATGAAGTGACACTTTATGCCAAAAAGCCTTCATTTGTTAGAGCCTGCAGTGATGGGGCAGCGCCGCTATGGTAGGATATATGTGCGAGCCGCTAGCTGTGTGGTAGGAGTGCCGCCTTTGCACGCGCGTAAGTATACTGCACTCCCTCTGACATTTCCTCGACCTAGCGTTCGCCGAGTTAAAGGCAAGTAGTAACAATTTATATATATATTAAATATTGATTGTTCATAAATAAAATAACTATGGTAAACGGTTGTTGAATTAATTTGCAAACAAGACGACAACCTTCGTCTAAATTATTTTTTGTCCAACAACAGTTTACTTAAAACCTAACTATATCGGTTGACATTTTCAACTGTTGAACCACCATAATCACTAGATACTATCGGAAAACTTTTAAAAACAAAGAATTGATTAACAAATAAACGGAACCCAGGAAACAATATAAAACAAATTTTTTGCCATAATTTTAAAATAAGGTGAAATAAAAATTATTATTATTTTTTATTTATTAAATTTTTTTCTGGGTAAGTACATCGACTGCTATTCTCCTTT
>JAAAKQ030421659.1:0-24812 GCA_010016005.3 Zanna intricata
TCATTTCTCTTTCTACTTCTGAGCACTTTTCTTTAATCCACTCTTCTTTTGCTAATTTGCACTTCCTGTTTATGGTACAATCTACAAGTAAGTTTTTGAACAATGCACTTACAATTACACTTAATCGTACTTGATTAAATTAGCTTACAGCTTCCAAAGGTTTTTCAAAATTGCAAATTGGATCACATCCACTCTCATGAAAAATTATTTACTAAATCCAATATAAATCTAAACACAGGAACCCAACTCAATTAAAACACTATGCAAGATACAGAAAAATCTGAAGATATACAACTTGCATAAATTCATGTGACAAGTAATTCTAAACAAAAACACTACAAAATAAATTTATCATTTTAAATGAAATTGGATAAATTTATGAATACCAGTGAACTAAAAAAAAATCTAACACCCAATCAGTTTTGAAACCAGGACAAAATTAAATTTGTACAAAGAAGATACACATTTTCAAATTTTTTTAGCTCAATTTGTTAATTTACACAATTAAAATAGTATCATTTTCCAGGTCTTTTTATGATAAGTAACATATTAGCCTTCAAGACGAAATTCTCAAAAATGTTGAATACACTGATAGACAAAACAAATTTTTTAATGTTTTTCTAAGTGTGATACCATTTCTGGTTTTTTGCATAAATTACAGATCTGTAAACACAATTTTTTTATCACCTTTAGTTTTAAATAAATTATGCTTAAAAAAAAATAAGGGAAAATATAGTTCAAATCTGTAAAATTTATAATTTTGCACCGGCAATATCTGTGGTAGAATGATTTCAATGATGCTTTTCTTTTATAAATGGCTTCATACACATCTCAAATTAATGGTCCAACAGTAATCGGTTGCATGTTGGCATTCCATTTCCTTTTATAGCGGCTTTCCATCACCAAAATGTCTTGGTGGAAGCGATCAGCGTTTGTCACTTACGTCTCTGAAGTTGTCAAGGAAAAAATCGAGACGCAAGTAAAGGAAATGTATTTTCAAAGACCCCCATAACTCTGTATAAAGTAAGAAGTTGATTAACAACATCGTCTAATTGTTAGATTTTTGTTTGTCGAGAAACATTTTGCAAATGTCTTTAAATGAAACTCAAGCTCCATTTTCTACATTATTTAACACTGAGATAAATACATCATCTTTGACCAACTCTCTTATTTGAGGTCCAACAAATATTCCTTCTTTAATTTTTCCTTCACTTACATTTGGAAATTTCTATCCGCCTACAAAAATCTGGGCCTATCCTTCTTCATTGCTTTACAAAATTTTTCATTAGTCCTAGCTTAATACAGAAATGGGGTAAAAATATTTTTTGGGTTCATGAATAATATTTTTCCCATTTGGAGTTGTCTTGTTTCTTCCATTCTTTGGCAACATATTATTTATCCCTAGCTCGGTTGTCACATTCGCAAAGAAAATACATGTACTTAGGATCGCCTAACTGCATATCTAACAAAATAGTAATAACTTTCAAATCACCACACATGTTCCAGCTATGTTTTTATAACTTATTTTTTCAAGAACATCTTTCATCACATCATATATCTCTTTCACATTAATACCATAAGCGATTGGTCAAAAGATATTTGTCACCATTGTACAGTAGAACACTTTTAAACTATACTTGGACGAATCTATGAAAAGGTGCCAGTCCTCAGGTTTATGAACTTACCCAAGTGCAACATAAGTTCATCAATATTTGTGCAATAAACCAAATTATTTTCATAAATAAAGTACTGAGAAAGTTCTTTTTGTTGGCTTCAAAAACCCAAAATTTTTATATTTTTTTGAAGTGAATTCCAACCTTACATACTGTCTTGATCCTAACAGTTCAGTTTGATTTTCTGATACATTAAATCCCTAACCAAGTCATTCAATTAACCTTGTAATATAAGATGTGACTTATCGGAACATAATTCAAAATCATTGCTGTTTTCTTCAGTACTGCCTGATTCTTCATTGCTGCTTTCAAAACATTCATTCATACATTCACAACTGGCTCAGAAACTGGAATAATTTCACTGAGGTACAGGCCTGATTACAGATTCCAATGAAGGATATTTTACAATATGTTTAGATTTTTTTGAAATTCTAGACACACTTGTTAAACAAAAGTAACAATCAGTTATATGATCCTTTGGTTCATGCCAAACCAAAGGTACACCAAATGGCAAAGTCTTCATGTACCTTTCAGCTATCCTCTTAAATATACAAAAAAAATTAGTGCATACTACATGAGGAGCCCACTTCTTATCCTAATCACCAATTTTACACTAAAAGTAAAAATGATATGCTTATTTAATTAAAAATGTAATGTTTTTTATGTCTGATTTTACGGTAAACTCACCATATACATAACATAAGGCATCCACATTATTTAACACAATTTCAAGGCATTATGATACTGCACTGTTAACTATCTTAAGACAGAACACAATTCATTCCTAAATCCAATGCTTAATACAAACAATACAGCTGTGTTTTCAGCTATATGTTTTGACCTGCACAGACATGATTAATCTCGTTCATGAAGGCTCACTCTTCAGTATTAGATAAATTCTTTTAGTATTGTTTATTTATATTTTACAAATTATGGTAACAAAATTAAACAATAAAAAATGAGCTAACAAAATACAATATAGGAGCTTAAAAGGCTAACTATACAATAAAATATGAAAAAAATTCTATAATTAAGTTTTTTTCAAAAATGCAGGGTGATAGAAAGACTGAGTTAATATTCGTTTTCAGCATCAAAAAACAGATTAAAATCATGTATTGCATGTTAGTAAACAAAAATTAGTGATATTAGTCTGTTTAACATGATTTTCAAAGTTCAGAAAAGGGATAACATAAATTTACAAAATCAGCTTGTTTTATGAGTTGCATAAAAAAAATAACTGCAATAAAATTACATACATTCTCTAAATTCTGTAAGTACACCTACTGCTAGTGACTCATTTCCAGTTATGGTGTGGGATCTTGTCATGTGCACGATTCAGATCATGGTTAGGTCACAGTTTAATGGCATTAATGTGAGCTCAGCTTCAGTGTGAAGTGTAAAGGTAGTTATTTTTGCCGGCCTCCATGGTGCGAGTGGTAGCGTTTCGGCCTTTCATCAGGAGGTCCTGGGTTCAAATCCCGGTCAGGCATGGCATTTTTCACACACGCTACAGTTCATTCATTTCATCCTCTGAAGATAATATACCTTAATGGTGGTTCCGGAGGTTACACAAAAAAAAAAAAAAATTCTGTGTGAGGCGATCCTCATCAGTCAGCAGTAAATATATAATGTGTATAGCACACAGTTTAAAGTTTTTCTTTGTCCTTCAATGAACATCTTTTTTATTCATTACATTGTTCTTTTTATTTTATGTTATAGTTTTAATGTTTACATTTTACTTTGCTTTTTTTCCATGTACTCCTGCAATGGCTGATTTAAATGAAACTTTTGCTTACCAAAATAACAATGAACTCTATCAAGATTACTTTATCATCAGTACAGTGTTAGTAATAGTGGCTAAAGTCACAGTGAGGGTGATGAATTGAATATTGGATTAAAAGCAATAATCAATATTGTAAATTAGTGGCTTGAAAAAATATTCTTTTACCAGGGAAACTAAAATTCTTTTTCCCATTTGCTGCATTAAACCTATAAACTATTTCAGATAATATATTTCTGGAAAATATTTGTAACAAAACTAAGATACAGCTCACAAATTGCTCCCAAATGCCCAAAATTATGTACAACACAGTTTAAAAAACTGACAAGAAATGAACTTAGATTTATTGTTGCCTAGTGGAATAATAAGTATGAAGTCTTCTAAACTATTGGAAGATCCAGCGCTTATTTAATTGGCACTGCTTTTCCCAGAATATGAGTCACAATCGATTCCTTTTAACACGTTGACTGTCACATGTACCATTTTTGTACCACAGTGATAATTATCATCAGGTCGCGTGGTATAAAAATGGCCCACACTACATTTCTTCTTTGTAGGCTGTGTGGTTCAAATTCTGTACACACTTCAGTGCTGTTTACTAGATCAGCTGAAAGCCATGGCCTCAGAGAGTAACAGAATCGCTTTAGCCTGTGCCGCCAACACATATATCGACTTTTATGAAAGTTTATAATTTTTTTTTACTATTATGTTAATAGCAATCAATACTATTTTTTTTTAATATTTGCTCCGATAGTATACGAGTGTTAATTGACATGATTATCTTTATTCTTTATCTGTATGGAGTATTATGTATCAAAATTATATCAGAAGGCATTGGCAGTCAGCTGTTGTATATAACAGAAGCTGTTTCAGTCTTGTTTATGCAAGTGTTCGTAGTGTATTCGTGATAAAGTGTTCTTTTTGTATAAAGTTGTAATCTAATTATTAATAATAATATGGATTATATAACTGATGAAGATTTATACAAATTATTAAATGATAGCGAAAATGAAGAAGTTCTTGGATATGACAGCGATAACGATCCAGCCTCGTATTTAGACAATACAATAAGCAAAAAGCTCATCCATATGACATAAAAATTTTTAAACTTTGTGTAAAGGATTGCTTCACTGTAACGTATAAAATACACGCAGGAAAAGAGGCTACTACACGAACAGATGTCTCCTCTAAAGTAGTGTTAGAGTTAAGTGCCCCTTACTTGAACCAAGGTAGAACACTATTTATTGACAACTGGTATACCAGTGTCAAGCTAGCAGATACTCTGCCTGACTACAAAAATCATGTTGTAGGAACATTGCGTAAAAATAGAAAGTACAATCCCAAATGTGTTATTGATAAGAAATTAAAAAAGGGGGAAGTAATTGCCCAGAAAAATAATAAAAATATAGTAGTTTTGAAATGGAAAGATTGAAGGGAAGTGTTGATGCTGAGTATGAAACATGTTGATAATATGGTAACTGTTACAAAAAATGGGAAAGTAACAACTAAACCACAAGTAGTGGTCGACTGCAATTCTGGAAAGTCTTTCATCAACTTATCTGATCAAATGAGCACCTACCATTCTGGCTGTCTAAGGAAGTCCATCAAATGGTACCGAAAGATTGCTTTTGATTTGCTAATCAACACAGCTGTGGTCAACGCTTGGTCCATCTATAAAACAGTTACCAATAACAATATGAGTATCACAGATTTCAAAGAAGCAATAGTGGACCACTGGTTAGATATGTGGTTAGAGCACAATAGTAAAAAAGAACACCCTGAACTAAAAAAACTCATACTCTAGTCAAGACAAAACGAGGACGCTGCAAAACCTGCTACAAGAAGCAAGTCAAAACTGTCGGCTATTAACAAAACAAAAAGGGTGCAATTAAAATGTGATGTATATGAAGAAACAATGTGCAAAGACTGCTTTTTTTGTCATACACAAATCTGCCAAGAATTAATTAATCAGTTACAAAAGTTTTCCTATATTTGTGTTTAATTTTTAAAAATTATAACTTTATTTTGTACATGTATTTGTTTCATTTATTTTTAGCTGCAGTAATAAATAGATTACTTTTAAGTGATGTTAGGTTAGATGACATGCTGTTATGGGAAGTAATCTTATGAAATGCTAGTTAAATGTTATGTTTAGAGATAAGATGTTACTTGTAACTTTGTTGCGATATGTTAGTTTCTTGAGTTACAACCATTGTGGCTCAATTAAGTAATAATCACTTCACAAGGCCATGTGTACCTAAAATTTTGCTTGGCAGTCAATGTGTTGAGCATCTACATTTAGTAAAAAACAGAAAATTTCACCACAATCATCTTTATACAGAGGCCACTAATACTAATAATAAAACGCTCAATATCTGCTATCCTACAAGAGAACTTTCTATTGATGATGTAAAGGTTTATGGAAAGGACAGTTCATGATACACCAACAAATAAAAAACAAAAAAAATACAGAATTAAAATATATTATCTCATGACCTAAATTTAAGACCCCTTATGGAGGAAAAAATTATCCTGTGACAGGGAAGAACTTTTTTTTATAAAAAAAAGTTTTATATTTTACTATTTTTTTTATAAAAAAAGTTTAGTATCTTTTATAAAACTGCATCAACTGTGTTCTCTATGTCTACATTTCTAACAGCTTCAGTCTCGCATCTATATTACTGTCTAAATTAACTTATTGTACTGATAATTTAATATTGATAAAAAATTCAACCTGCCAGCCGTGACTGGTGCAAATCTTACCGATGGTCAAACCATGGAAAAATATGCAAACAGAATTATGATCAGTAAACAGAAGTTTAAGCAAAGGAAATTATGATCAGTAATCAGAAGTTTAAGAAAAGGAAATTATAAGTACTTATAAATGGCATCTTAACATAAAACTAAGGTCAATTTTGCAAATAAGCACCATAAAGAACAGAAACCACTTCCAATAGTGAAATATAGCACTTATAAAACAGATAGAAATCACTTGCTTTCTTACTATCTATGCAAACATTTAACATTTTAGTTGTAAATAAAAAGATTTTAATTCACATTCTACAGATGTTACTGTATAAAACCAGTTACTTTACAATATGAATGTAAATAATGGAATTAAAGTGGTTTTTGGCTGGCTGGCAATGCTTGAATTCACTTCTTACAGAGATTGAAATACCTAGTCAACCCAACACTGTATTGCAGTACAAAAATCAGACGCAATTCAAAAAATAATAGGAAAAGAAAGTAATGCAAGGAGTCATAAATAAAAACAACCAAAATAAATTTTTATAAACAAAGCAGGGCTGTGATCTGACAAATATTTTAAACAGTTTCCATCAAAACATGTAAATGTATAATTTTTGCAATACTTTTACATCCGTGTTGTGTTGTAAAATCTTAACTATTTTCTTTGTCAGTAAGCTGTATTAATTGTTTTCCAACTACTAATGTAATGCATAAATTATATACTTTCTTTTTATGTTTAGCCTCTGAAACCACCATACGGTATTACTTCAGATATGTATGAATGTATATGAAGTGATCTTGTAATCTCAGGATATTAAATATCCTGCCTGCTTGGATAACAAAATGATAGGGATGATTCATCTTTTAGGAGGGAATGTCACTTTTACCTTGTTTTTTTTTCATACAGGCAAACTTGTTGTAGATGGTGTGGTATAAACACCCCTACTTGTATCTGTTAACTGCAAATATTAACTCAGAGATTTTGACTATTTTTAAAATACAGTAAAACCTCTATTATCCGAACTGCTACTGCTACGTTCATAACACCATCCTACGGTACTATTCTGAACAATGCTTTGTTGCTCTATATTTAACAGAGAGCAATAAAATATTAGTATTTTCTTATTTTAATTTTTAAAAATACTGTACATTACAGTATGGTTATGGATACAATTTAGGCCAATGCACGAGCAGAACTATTGCCGCCACGATGACATGCGCGCCACACCCCGGTAAACGTCATCCAACCTGCTTTTATGCCTATCACTGTAATCCCCTTCCCATTTTACTGCGCATCTATTTGTTTACGCTAAGTTAACTTGTAAGACGGTTATACTTGTACAGCAGTAACATCTTGTCAGTGATACGGTACTGATAGCACCTTGTACTGTACTGTACACATAATTTATGTAATTGTTCTGGTGTTCGATTCAGTAGTATAGGCATTTAAAGTTATTTTTTGTTTAATATTTTACATTAGTTAACTATTTTTTGTTTACACTTGTGTGATAAAAAAAAGGTTTATTACGAACCATATTCGTGACTGTATTTCAGTGTGTTCATTTGGTATATTTATTTAAATTGAGTGAAACAAAAAGAAAGCGTGTTATCCTTACTTTAGCAGAAAAATACAGAATTATTGAAAGCCTTGATCATGGGGCATCGTTTAAAAGTATAATGACTTAATACGGGATAGGAAAAAGCACAATTTCAGATATAAAATCTAATAGGGAAAAAATAAAAGCAGTTTTCCTGAAAATGGATTCAAGAAATAAAAAAAAAACTCTCAAAACCTGTAAAACATTAAAAAGCGCCGGGAATGTGAACCTTGAAGACGCTGTTTGTAAGTGGTATTTACGGCATAGGTCTGCAGGCGGTCCCATTCGGGATACTGAACTAAAACTTGCTGCTGAGAGGCTTGCTAAACACTTATCAGTAGAAAACTTTAAAGCAAGTGAGGGATGGCTGTGGCGTTTTCGGAATCGCCATGGTATAAGCAATGTTAATTTGCAAGGTGAATCCTTGAGCACAGATAAAGAAAGTATAGCTCCATTTCGGGAAAAACTGCATCAAATAATAATTAAGGAAGGGTACAGTGAATCACAAATATATAATGGCGATGAGACAGGCTTTTTCTGGAAGTCCCTTCCTGCAAACACTCAGGCTTTTAAAAATGAAAAACGCACACCTGGTTGTAAAAAATCAAAGCAAAGGCTCTGCTCTTTTATGTGCGAATACGTCAGGTCACCACCACCAACTATTACCCGTGATCATTGTAAAATCGGAAAAACCATGAAAACTAAAAGATCTTATTGTGGCAAATAAAATGCCCATTCATTATTATACATCAGTGAACGCATGGTTTACGCAAAGGATTCTTTTGTCTTGGTTTCATGAAAAATTTATCCTAGATGTGTACAAGTTTCAAATAGAAGAGCTGAAAATTGCTCAGGAAGATGTAAAAACAATACCTTTATTAGATAATTGCCCAGCTCACCTGGACCCATTAGAAAGTCGAGACGGGAAAATTAAGTGCCTGTTCTTACCGCCTAATGCAAGCTCTCTTATCCAGCCAATGGATCAAGGGGTGATAAGAGGCTACAAAACGAGCATAACAAAAGAAATACTTGGATGAGGTGTTTGTTATTTTAGAGGGTGGTGACGAAATTAACGACACCCGTGGGGAGCAAACACTGAAAAACGTTGATTCTTATAAGTGCAGTCTATAACTTTTTAGATGCCTGGAAAAAGCTGCTTGCTGATACAGAAACCGAGATAGATTTTCAACAGCTAGAAGTGGAGGACTTTCATGGTATTTTAAAAGAAGCTGGAGAGAAAAATGTATCTGAAGATGATTTAAAAGACTGGCTTGAGAGTGACAAAGGTGATCCCGGGATGCAAGTGCTTACTGAAAAGGAGATAGCAAATCAGGAGACTGAGAAAAATTGCGATACCGAGAGCGATAAAAGTAATAAGGAAGATGATTTACCAAAACTGAAGAATGTAAGAGGCTGGGTCGATGATTCTGGATTTTATCGGGAAATTGAATCTTAACTCATTTTATTGTCACTTTAGAGCCTTTCGTTCTGTTGTCGAGAAACAAAGACAGGCAGTGAAGCAGAAAAATATTAGTGACGTCTTCCCCAAAATTCCAACTGTAAATAGAGCGCCAGAAGGTGGCCATGCATCTATGTCATCGGGAAGTGTACCGGTAGCTAATGATAAACATCACGGATGCAATGATGTAGAGATGGTGTTGCATCAAATGATGGACGACAGCGATTAGAAATAACTGTAGCAAGATGTAAAAGCTATCGATGAACTGTAGCGTAAATTTATATTTTTTGTTAACATGCAAATTTTGGTACAATATCAAACTTTTACGTTAGTTTTAAGTAGTAAATTCACGTGCGTTAAGTGATTTTTTTTATTAGTTATTATAAATTACATTTACATAGTAATTGTGTGCCATTAGTTCTTATTTAAAAGTACTCTTTGGCATTTATTATGGTAAGTACAAAATAATGAACATGTTAAATTCTACTTAATTCTTGTACTCCAAAGACTTCTGTATATTAGTCGTACCTGGTATTATAGTACAGAGTAATGCATAGTCAATATTTTTAGGTACTGTTGGTTCCACCTCTAACTCCCGAAAACCAGAACAGCTTTTGTCCAAGATATAACTAGTATCTATATGTTATTTTAGAGGATTTAAAAAAAAAGCCCTTGATTATCGGAACTTTTTAGTATCCGAACAGGTTTTCCCCCCAATTAGTTCCGATAATCAAGGTTTTACTGTATTAGTTTTTAAACACCACAAAATAAAACTGATTGGCTGAAATGATTCTTTAAGCATGTTAGTATGCTACTATCTTTTTATTTGATTATATAAAATGATACAAAAAATGTTCATTACCCATTTGTAAATCTCACACTGGGTAAGAATTTGATGTGTCATTCAGACACTAAACATGTTTGGGTAGCCAATGCTTTCACTTAACCACGGTCACAAAACCTTTTGACTAATGGCAATCATTGAAAACTGCCATTCTGCATCAATACCAAAATCATCTTTATGAAAACATAAAGTTCTCAAGGTTTTGTTAATGTTTGTGCTGGGAAGCAGAGCAATCAGAAAAGTAATAAGTTACAATCCTTTTAAAATTTTATCATTAAAAAATATGTTGCCTTTTTCTGATATGAGTTAGTGTTCAACACAGTCCGGAATCACTCGTTCTACATAACTGATATACTCGTGTTCTTTTTTGTAAAACCGATCTATTTTCTAAAAAAATTAAATAGTATTTACTTTTTTTTTTTTACTGACAACTGCTCCTATTATTGAAATATACTGTGCAAAACAAATCAAAGAAATGCTACAGGTAGGTAGATGTTTATACTACTGAATCATTTGGATACAAGGAGTAAACTAATCCAATAAAGGTTTCAGTAATAAAAATAATAATAATGAAAAAATGAACCAGTACATTATATAATAGATATTTATTCTGACCTATATACAGATATTTACAGGAAATAAAATTTTAAATCTATATTTTTAATATTTGACCACAAATATGTGTTTTAGGCATCCAATCATTTACATCTTTAGTGGCTTTTACACATAATCGAGCAAATGATCCTCCAGCTTGACCTTTTGCTAAACGTTCAGGATTGACGACAACACAATCGCCTACATTCTGTAACAATAAGATGTTATTTAACACTTTTCACATCAATCTTAAATATTTTTATACCAATAATTCATATTACTTTTTATACTGACAATGATATGTACAAAGTATAATTTCTCTGTATTGTGTCTCACACAATGTGTCCACCTTCAGAAGGCTGCATATCAAGTGTTATACACCCTAGCTTAAATTTAAATGAGTTCATGTGCAGGTTTGGGCTGGTGAAATATATATATTCCTTTGAGTCATATAATTTATGTTGGTAGACCTATCAGCTATATACAGCCAGCTGACTTTTGGAGGGAGATATTACCATGTATATTTGTAGATTATGCTTGAGCATAAAGTGGTCTTTACACAGTAACAAATTTGATTGCTGTTTATGTAAATTGGCTTCATAAAACATCACTACTCACACAAAATGGGATTCTCAAAAATCAGAAATATTCTTATTCTTAATGACAATTGCAGTTTATTTGTCAGTATTGTAATCTTTCAGATTCTGATAAGCCTATATTTGATGTAAACAATGATGAAAGTGAATTTAGTGATTCAGATAGACTATGATGACATCTTTGAATTTCCTGTACCAGTACCATAAAGTAATGAAAATAATTTAGATAAACTGCCTGAAGTAAAAAATGTTGCTAAAGCCAATCACCATAACTTTGCATCTCACCAATTACATTGGGGACCAGTAACTGGAGATATTGTCATTCTATTTTAATCTAGCTTATCCTCCTCGTATTAATGAAGCTGTTGTCAAAGCAAAAGCAGGATAGCATACAATATCGATTTATTATTAATTTATTACTTAGATAATATTTAGTCCTTAGACTAACCATTATGTGGAACAATGTATTATTCAAGCTATTCTAAAAGATACTGATAATCTGTATTCATGCCTTGCAAAGTGGAAAGACATCGGTAAAATTGGCCTTGTTCAGTTTTAGATCCAGTGATATGGGTGAGATTAGATTCCAACCTGAATTGCATGACTATTGGTCTAGTGATTTCCTCTATTCAGTTGGGGTTCTACAGTAATGTTATGCAAAAGATTTCAAAGTATTCTAAGCATGATTCATGTATCGGGTAATCATAAACTACCATTGAATGATAGAGCTTTCAAAATATCCCCATTAATTAATTAAATAAATTTCAATATGCATATAATCCAGGAGAGAACATATGCATTGACAAGAGCATGGATCTTTTCTGTAGAAAATTTTTTTTGTCAATAACATTCCTATATACATACAATACATACTAAGGTATAGAAGTATGGGCTGGAAATATTTATGAGCTTTAATATTGATCATTTTATGCTAAAGAGGTTATTTCTTGGAAATTACAATTATACTGAGAAAAAAAGAAAGAAAATTCAGGAATGAAAGTTTCTGAGAAGGTTGTTTAAGAATTGACTACACTTTTACTTTATGAGGATTGTATGATACACACAGATAACAGTTATTAAAGTGTAAGCCTTACCCAAGTATTACATGAAAAACATCTTGTGGATATTTTTAGCTGAATAAGGAAACTTAATCCTTCCTTTGTGATGTCACCAAAATTAAGAAAGGAAGAAATGATTTGTAGAGTTATTGCAAAGTTATTGTAGGAAAATGGCAATATAAGACACAATGTCATATTTCTTAAAAATAACCATTTTCTAGAAATTGTAGCACATCAGACAAAATGAGACACTATGAAATAAACCTCAACAATTTTTGAGTAAAATGCAGTAAAATCATTCAGTTATTTCAGATCAACTAACAACTTATGTTTCCACAATAAGAAGAAAAGTAAAACATGAAGGAAAATTATTTTTTAATTACTAGTTAATAATGCAGTTATCAAAGCTATGACAGTATAAAATTAATGAAAAGAAATTTATAGATACTGTTAGTTTTAGAGATACTAGCTGCTTATCTCATTTTTGAAACCGTATCTCATAAATAATATATAGGAACCAGTAATGTTATTCTGGTTGATCATATACTAGTGCAAATCAAAAAAAGGAGGAAGATGTACAATATGTTATGCTATTTTTTCAAAACAATTTGGTATAAAAACTGCTGCAAAGACATCACAAGAAACTTTGAAATTTGTATCATATCAAGATGATATGAGGTGTTTTTTAAGGTTCATAAATTTACAAAGCAGTTTACTTTTTTTAATTAGTGAAAAAAAAAAATAGATTAATTAACATAAAATAAGAAATATGAATACAGCAAAATTATGTTGAGGGCGAAGAAACCTAGAACATTTGAACTCACTATGTGCATCTTCCAAGCTATCGTTTGTTTCATAAAACATTTTTATAGTGAAAGCACGCTGTTGACTGTTCAACTGCTCCTGTTGAGAGAGACAAGTCATTCATCGTTTTATCATAATTTTGTTTTTCACTTTTCCACAGATCATGTGAGTACATTATACACGCATTTAAACTGAAATATATTTTATTAAAATGCAATTTAAATATATTAAGCTATTTAATATTCAATAACAAAGAAAGTTCTGAAGAAAGTGTTTGGGCCAGAAGCATATTTTTTTTAGACCTTAGGATGGCCAAAAATTGATCATGTTTATACAAATTTTTGCATACAGACCATAAATAAAGTATCACTGTGTATATTTTTTATACTCATGAGCCACTGAAAGTAATAAAATAAAATCATCCATCATATGCCTAAAATGAAGAAAAACATTTATGTATCCAAATTATGGGGCTAGATATGAGAGAATATTGCATATGCTTTTTTAATTTTTGTAAATATTGCATTGTCAAAGAGTTTCTATGTTTTCTGCATTGTGTATAAGAAAAATATAGTTGCAACTACATTTATTAAACAAAATATTTTAGAGAACCTAGAGTGGCTTTATTCTCTTAAGAGTAAGTACATATTTCTTCTTTTCTTTATGAAATGAAAATATCAGAGTACCTTAAAATTCTAAAACATTTCCTGTTACAAAATAGGGAAAGAAAATGATTAATTTTTATCATCTGTATTTAATTCCCTCTATAATATGAGTCTAGTTATAACTACAAGAACTGTTGGCCTCTTTGATACCGTATATAACTAAAATTAATTTTATAAAATAAAAACAAAGTAAATTAATTCAAAAATATTTCCATTTCCTGGCCATAACTACAGAGTACTAATAAATTTAATTTATTTTTAAATCACTGAAAATGTATTACATAAATTAGAATTTATTAATGCTATTTTCTCTTAGTTAATATAAATATCTTAAAACACTTTAAAAAAAACTTTTTTTCAATGTTTTTAACAGAGTTCTAATTTTTTAACTGATGGTAAAATAGGTCGAATATCCAAGTAATTCTTAATTATAAAATTGTAATATCAAAATTTAACTTACAAAATAAAAAGATTTGAAAATAAACAAAAATAGATTCTGTAATTCTAACATTATAATAAAGCAAAAAACCAGTCAAGTATTACCTTAATAAAATATCGTAGATCAGAAGGCAATATCAATATATGCGGTGTAACTGAGAGACCACATAAATTTTCCCATAATGCTGTATCAATTGATACATCTTCTGGAGGAGGATGAAGGGGGTAAAAACTATGCTGACTTAATAAATGACCAGCTAACCTTCCTAAACGATCTCCACCACACTGACTTGGTCTGTAATAAAATAATGAAAATACTAGAATAAAGTAAAATTCTTAAAAAAATAAAATGAATTATTTATTTTATGCATATCAGTACACTACTCAAGTTTTATTCAATGAATATCAAACACTTACAACTGCATTTCCTCTCTACTGAGGTGCATCAGTACATCTGTAGCAGAAACACCAATCACAAGACCATTTACAGTTAACAAGCTTGGATCATTAACAGTGATAACTCTGGAGGATAATCTTTTAACATTTGGGACAACTGGATAAACTTGACACTGAGCAGCATCTCTAGCGCTGGCTACAACCACCATCTGTGTCCGACAACTGGAACAAAGCAATCAAAATGTAAACTTATAAAAAAAAATTATTACACTCCTTCCATTTTCTTTTTCTTTAGATAAAACTATATGGTTCTGGGTTTAAATCCTGAACTGAATTGGCATTTTCTCATACACTACTACAAATACCCATTTTTCATCAATCTAATTAATTGACTGTGATGTAACTATGCACAATGCATATAATTAATGCTAACTTCTATAAGCAATTTAGAAACATGTAGTCATGATGCACTATTTCTTAACTACTTGAAATATGGAGCAAGTTAAGCGAATTCACTTAAAAATTTCTATTACTCTGAAATGTTGGACACTTGAATTTTTTAGCAGATGTGGAAATAATATTGAGACCAAAATTCAAATTTTAAAACAAATGACACATTCCAATTAACAAACAAGAATTTACATCAAAAAGATAAATAATAATTTAGATCTATGTATAAACAGAAATTTATCTTCTGCAGATTTAAAAATAACAGAGCCATCAAAGTTTACTGCATTCTTTTACAGGATTACACAACCACTTTTTTTAAATCCTCATTTACCTTTTTTTTAAGTTACTAGATTTTAACATGTTTAAAAAATTAACAAAAGATAAAATACAAACATAATTACATCAGAAGACAAATCGAAGAGCTGAAAAAAAATCAGTTACAATTTTTTTCACATTTACTGCTTGCAGTAAATGTTTTAATAAGCATATTAACCCTCCTTGCTGAATAATTTCTTTTGTTTTTAATTATCTTAATTATAATAGTTAATCAACATTAATGTCTTGAGGAGGAAAATAACATTGGTTTTATAATCCCATCCACGCTGAACACTCACTCATGTATGGTTAAGCAAGTGTATTCGTAAATTTCTTACTTGTTCTTTGTTTGACAATTTAAGTTAACTAATTTCTAGTAGTGTAATTCAAAAAATTTCTTTGTTTCATGAAAAAATAAACATCTACATTTATGAATTTTACTTATAAAACAAACTGAAGCCTAGCCATTGTAACCATGTTCAGACCTGGTGGTCTAGGGGGTTTTTTTGGTAGATTTTAATATGTTTTAAAACAAATCAGGATTGAATGTAAGTAAATAGTATACCATTTTAAAGGAAAAATCATGCAGTATAATTTAGTGTATAACAGCAAATCATAGTTTATTTTATTGTCTAAGTGCAAAAATAAAATTGTGACGTGTTAAATTCACAGCACTACATGTTTATTCACTAATTTTACAGGATTGAAAATTAAAATAAACACCCTTACTAAATCTCTAAATTACAAATTAAAAAAAAAAAAAACCTATAGTATTATAACATATAAAATACCTACTTAATTATAACAAATATATACAAAAAGCAGATGTGAAATTAGTCTATATGTAATTGGCTTTGGTATGGAACAGATTGAACTTCCAGTGGACAGTGATATACCAATCAAAACAAACCAAACCAGTTTCTTGTCTTCCTGCTTTTTTCAGCAAATGCTTTACTCTTTGCCGAACACTCTTTACAAACCCATGTTGGCCGAGTTTTTTTTCTTTGGAAGGAATCCTGTCTGTAAAGTGATATCCAGTGAGTCTGTGTGAAGTAACAGACAAAGGAATTGTTTCTTGAGCAAGAGATCCACTTTATTGCCCAATTCTACTTCAAGTGACTCAATAAACTTTCCAAATTGTATTTTTTTTTCTCAAATTTGCAGATCAGGATTCATAATAAAGGAGAAATGAATTTGAAAGAGGCATCATAAAAAAATTAAAGAAGGGTTTCTTCCACCATTTCATTTGTTTCCTCTTGAAAAGGGTAATAGACAATGATTCGGTCATTTCTATCAATACCAGTTTTATTTTTAATATAGTTGACGATGACATCAGGTTTGGAATTCGTCATCGAACCCTCCTTTGAACAAACTTGATCATTGTTTGAGTCACTTTCTGAGCTGACTATGATAGAAAATCTCTTGTGTGTTTCAATTTCAGACATACAAGATGTTCACATCTCATGAAAACAGATTCAGATTTCTTCAAGTTTTTTGACACAATATTTTGTTTAGGCAACTCTTTGCGATTTTACATACAGGTACCAACAACTTTTTTTCTCTGCCATAAAAAAAAAAATCAAATAAAACTGGTAAAGTGTAGAATCTGTCCATGAAGACAGTATGCCCTTTGTCAAGATTCGGAGACATTAGTCTCTGGAATACTGATATAAGTGAATTTTATCATCCCTTTTTCCAACATTAACTTCCAAGCTGTAAAGCATATCCTGTTGAAGTCACATACAATGTGACTCCATACTTATCTGGTTTATTTTTATTATCTACAATAGAATCCTTCCTCAAAAACCACATATTCCTTTATCTATTGTGTAATTTTCATATGAGAAAAAAAGCATGCAAGAAATTACGAAAGCAATTGATCTAAGAATGGCCTTAGTTTGTACATCGGATCATCTTCAGCTTACAGATTGTTACCTGTCAAGGTGCAAACTAGAGGACAGAAAGTAAAAGACGCCTTGATATAAATGAAGAGTGCACAAATTTTTCTCTTAGTCCAGTTATCTTTGATTTCTTTACAACGCACTGAGTGTCAACACACACTGAGTATCTTGATTTTTTTTTGGGAGGGCGAGAAACACCAAAGCGTTATTATCGCCCGGATTAAATGTGAATTTTTAAAACCTAAAATTAAATTAAAATTACAGTAACAAATAAAATAAAAATCAAAGACTAGAAACTTTTTTTTTTTCACCTCCGGAACCACCGTTAGGTTATATCTTCAGAGGATGAGATGAATGAATTGTAGCGTGGGTGAAAAATGCCATGCCTGACCGGGATTCGAACCCAGGACCTCCGGACTAGAAACTAATTGACCAAAAACTTACTACTATATCACCAACAAGAAAAGAGTAAAACGCTAAACTTAAAACTAATATCACAGAAATCTAAAAAAAAACAAAACCGTTATCACAGTTGCAAGTAACTAAAAATCCGTAAGGGGTGTAAAAGACCCCTTAACGGACAAGAAAACAACTACAACAAGAAAACTAAAAAAAAACTATCAATTTCAAATTTTACTAAAAATGTTTATAAATCACAGAAACACAAGAACCTTATGTTCATAGGGTTCTTTGTTCACTGTCTTATCATTTCCGAAGATGTAGTGAATGTTTTTGGGTAATTTAAATTTGCGGCATAAGGCTGCATAACATATGCAGTCAATCAAAATATGACACACAGTTAAGCGGCAGTCACATCTAATGCAGAATGGTGCATTGTCTCCTGACATCAGGTACCCATGGGTGACTCTCGTGTGCCCTATCCGCAATCAGCAAACGACTACTTCTTCACAATGAATATTCCTCCATGGCAACATAGTATGTTTAATATATCGGAGTTTATTATCGACTGTGGCTGTCCAATCACCTTGTCACATGGCATGAAGAGTGAGTTTTATGTGATTAATAAAGTCGCATGTAGTAACATGTGAAGTGAAAGGTGACTGACTACATGCATCCTTAGCTGCGGCATCTGCATGTTCATTTCCTGGAATCACCACGTGGCTAGAGATCCAGCAGAAACTCACTTATGTGTTGCGATGGTTCAACTCAGAGATTGCATTATGTATTTCTATGATTATAGGATGTTTTGAATAGAAGTTTTCTAGGGCTTGGAGAGCACTGTACGAGTCACTACAAATAAGGATATTTCGACAATTAGGATTAACAATATTAAGCGCCTTATTTATTGCGTAAAGTTCAGCTGTAAAAACACTTGTGATGCCAGGTAGATCAAACATATATGTCCTATCACCAACAACAAATGCACAACCAATGGTAGAGTGTCTTGATGGACACTGTTAACACGTTAAAATATTTCCCTGTTGAAAACCAGTTACAAGGTAAAGAATGTGTTAATACGCTAGCTGATTACCATTGGACTTTAATCTGGGATGAACCTGAGGCTATCTACAGAGGAAGAGCATCAGCTAATAAGATTTAATGCAACTATATGACATCTTATAACATTACATTAACTTTTACGGACTTAATTCTGCCATTTTTAATAAATTGAGGGCTAGAAAGATTCCCGTTACAAAAAACCAATGCACAGACAGATGTCACACTTAAAGAAACATTATTAAAAAAGTTTTATTTTGTATACCAGTTAATTTTTAATGATTCCATCAAAAAATTCTTAAAAGAATGAGACTTACATTCTTAAAGAAATTGCCTCTAGAGTTAGAACTAGAACTACCTTAACCAATGTATTAAGAGCAATTAATTTAATTTTAATATATATCAAATATATTTTCTCATTAGAAGAATAAAAATATTCTAACTACTGGTAACAATTATCCCTGCCATTAAAATATGGTACAAAACTATCAGTGAAAAGATGCTTAAATATTTCAAAATAGTTACATAAAGTTATTTGAAAATTTTAATAGAAATTATAATTTTACAGTTAAAAATGTGTTCTACTAAAACTCTTATCAAGTTTGACATATATAATCTGATTTTCAAAATGCTACTATAGTTTTTTCAACAGCAGAGAAAAAGGACATGTAAACAGTTCTCATTAACTATTATTATAAATTATTTATAATTCTAACATTTTCTAAGCCCATGCATGACCTGACTAAATTGAATTAGGTAGGTGAATGAATCTTGTTATGGCATTTAATTGTAATATTAACACATCAGGATTTCTTGGGGTTGCTGCTTTAATTCATTTGGAATAAGGTAAGTCACACTGATGAATTTTTCTGCAAGAAAAGTTTTTATTCAACACATATCTTCTTGTCCAGTTGTTGAGATTATTAGCTGGACAAGAACTTAAATTAAACGTAATTGCTTTTTAATTGCAGTTCCTTTCTCATCTGTCATCTAAATTATTTGTTTCATAGAGAAAACATATACAGCATAGGAGGGTCATACAATAATTGGAGACAAATGACAATAGCAGTAAAGTTATATAATAAAATAAATTGAAATTGTCTGCAATTCAAGTTCACATCCCTGAGATATTATAGGAAACATCAACAATTTAAAAAGAATTTACATTATTAGAACCTCTTTTGTTTATTCAAAATGTCAAGATTCTGCTTGAAATGCGTACTACGAAATAGAACTGCTTTTTCAAAACAAAAAATGATTTTTGTTTTCTCAAGGTGTAAAACCAACTAAAACTCAATTCTGATATTAAAATAGCATGGTAAAAAGTGTGTTAATTATGCAAATTTTTATAAGTTGATTGAATAGTTTAAATTAGAGAACAAGAGTCATCGACTTTCATTATAGTGTAAGTTTTGCAAAATTGGTTTTATGATGTATTTGCAAGGAGAGATGTATAACAATTTAGAAATTTCTGAAATTTATAGCGCGAGTTCTAGAACGGTCCCGTTTCAATATTCCATGCAATTCTTCAAAACATGACTATAGTGGATTCAAAGACAATTATGGTAACACATTGTCAGAATGTGGAATGGAAATATCAGTTTGCTCAATAGAAAAAAATTCAAAACCTATGTCAGTGTTATCTGGTAAAGTGATGCTACTGGTGCTTTGAGACTATTAAGACCCAATTTACTAAAGTCATTTGGAACAACAATGAACAATCAACAGTGAATATTACAGTAGCATACTAGAAAATTAAGTGAAATTTGCAATAAAGAAGAAACTTCTTTCTGTCTCAAATGATGTGATTCTTCTAAGGAAAAATCTGTCCCTATACTGCTGAAAAGACAAGTTATTTTCCAAAGTTATGCTGTGAAGGGGGAGTTGCCTCAGCAGGTTAAGAATGGCTTTTACTAAGGTCAACAATTCTTTTCTACTGCAATAAGAAAAATGGGACTAGTGCCTAAATGTAGCTAGGACTTACGCAGAAAAACACAGTTTGTTTCTTTGTCATTGAATAAATGGATACTTTGTAAGACATTTGTCTAATTATTAAACAATCCACACACACGTGTGTGTATATGTATTTATATGCACACATTTTATTTGCATTAATATTGTTATACCTTGTTCTCTCTGGTTAGTTTTTTCCTAAATACGTTGTTTTTGTATTATGCAATACAATGAAATATTTTTAATTTTTCTAAGAACAGTTACATTTTTATTATAAATATGAATTATTCAACTAAAACTGCGAATTTTCCAAAATAAATATTAAACACACAAGCAATCCTAGAGTAAAAAATTTAACTAAAAAGTTAACTACTAGCCATGCGAGGATAATTAGGAAACTTAAAATAAAATAAATAAATGCTCTGGTATAAGAAAAACTATATAATGAATTTAAATTTAGAATAAAAAAAGAGTTAAATTAAAAGAGTTAAAGAGGTTAAATTTTGAATGACATTAATTTAATAAAAAGTATTTAGAAAAATAAGAGTGTATAAATTATTTTGATAAAAGTGTAATGAATTTTGAAAACTAATATTACATTTACAAAATAAACAATGATTAAAGGTGTAATATTATTACTTAATATTTAATATTATAATTGAAATTAATTAAAATTTGGGAAAAACAAAAACAGTAATTTAAAAAGTATTTAGAAAGAAAAATATTGAATAATCATTACATAAAAGAATAAACAAACTGATAAATAAAAAAAAAAAATGCGTATACTTAAATAACAAAAATTTTTTGAAGTTAATATATATGTAGTACACTTAAAATTTTTTACCGCAATTTAAAGTATTTTGGAAATAAACTGTAAACTGGATTTAAATTTCATATATTCGCAACAAAATCATAAAATAAAATTAAAACAAACAGGTTATTATCATAATAAGGTTCATTGAGTACAGTAAGATTGACGAATTTTGCAGTCTTTTCAATTGACTAAAATGAGGTAAAATTTCTTGAAGAAAAAAATTCATATAAAATAATGTTGCTGCTACTTTTTATGTGAGAAATTAAAGATAAAAAACTTGATCCACGTCGACAAGAATTCATAAAAAAAAATTATTACTTACATACTGAGCGTGGTTGATCACAAGAATACAAAAAAAAACTTAACTGAACTTGAAAAAAAATTAAACATTTGAAAAACTTATACATTTTACTAAATTATACACAATTTGAACGAAATTAACACTGAAGGATTGAGAAGAAGACGATGAAGAATGGATCCATATTGAGTCGGGGAAACATGTTTTCTTCACATGGTGGTTAAAGACAGACTGATGAAAAAAGGGCTATAAAACAAAGAAGCGAGCACGCGCTAAGACGTGCGCATACCCATGGTCGCATCTACCAAGAAAAATTAAACATGTGAAAGTATAAGGAATTATGTAATCGGCTGCAAAATTGCAAAATAAAAATTGATAAAAAAGCAATTAACATTCCACAAGCAATACGTCATATATACATAGACTGGCAATAAGAAATAACAACAATCAAAAAATAAATTACTAAATCAAACTTAACACTGACAAACTTAACAATGACATAATTAGATATGAGTTCGATATTGAAAGTGATAATATTTCTTCTCCGAGTAGATCACCCTAGTTCTAAATGAATTTTTTTTTTAAATTCAGGATCTGAGAAAGTGATACGGAGATAAAGATGCAGATTTTGAAGTCTGATCAGATTTGTCACACGTTGATGAACCTTGTAATGTGGATAAGATTAATGTTACACACACTCCTCAAAAAAGTCCCCCATCTCTACATCTACTGCTTCTCAGAATATGATACTAAAAATATCAAGAAATAGGTCTATAAAAAATCCAGACAAAAATTTGGGTTGCCTGGCTATTTAATGACAACTAGTCCTTTTTCACTGAATTTAATAATATTATAACCACTATAAACAAGACAACTCCATTTGATGTATTTTCTATTTTTCACAATCAATTATAAAATCACCAGATCTTAAACTACTAAATACGCAACAGATAAGCTAAAAAGTAATAAATATGTATAGTATCTCTTTTAATTTTTTTTTTACAAATACACCTCAGCTCATTTTTGGTATACTACATTACTAGTAGATTATTTGGTCCACTATTAATTTATATACACTGTATCCCCACCAGAGCAGTCTTTTTTCAATAATTAAATTTTCATGTCAATAATTCAACATAAATATAATAACGATCAACCTGGTCATAATAGAATGCATAAAATAAAGCCACTTCTAAATAAATAAGTTGCTTTGTAAATTTCCTGAACCTTTTCAATTACGTGATAATTTGACAATTTATAAAGGCATTTATGGTTTTTGAAGCCAAATTTTATTCCCATTTTACAATTAAAAAAAAGTTGGTTATACAAAGCATTAAATTATTTTTGTTTGCAATTCAAAAATTCAGATGTTCTTTGGCTTAAGTGTTTACAAGCAAAGGCAATGAAAAAGATACTATAATTACTCTTCTCCACTACTTGATTTTTTATAATTTAATTAATTTTTATACAATTTAAAAAAATCTAATTAAAAAAAAATTGGAAACTTACTTTTGACCAATAAAACTGTAAAATTTGCAAAATTTTTCTTTTAAAATATTTCTATTTTTTATGAGAATGAAATTATAAAAATACTCTTAACAAATTTTTATAGGTAATTTTTTAACAATTTCAAACCTAACTTTTTTTTGCAAGTAAAATAAAAGCACTTATTATTTTCACAACAATTTGTGATCTTTCAAACTTTGTGCAAACTTACTTATGCTTAAAACATATAGAAATAAAAACCTTTTTAGTATCTTTAAAACACCCAGGATTCTAAATCCTGGAATTATCAGACTCCTCAGAGCTTAACTGTTACAACAGTAGCCATCTAATTAATACCTAATACACTTTTTGCAAATACGTTATAAAATGTAATATTTTTAAAGTAATTTACCTCACCCTGCCAACTGATCCATAATTCCAGATAGAACTTTATTATAAAATTCTTCATAAGTCTCTGCAAGTGATCCATCAATAACCATTGAATGGGCAACATCAACAATTGGTCCAATAACAATAGCCAAATGTGGTTCATGTTGTTTTATATATGATACTAAATCCTCTAAAGGTTGGTATAAAAGATTATCTGCTTGAGTAAACGGACCAGCAGCAATAACAACATGTAAAGGACCTGTATAGTTTAAAATCAAGTTTTAAATAACTTAAGAAGAAGCAAAACATTTTTCACAAGACAAGAAAAAATGTTTAGTACTTTTCATGAGTTAACATTAATTTTCAAATATCTGTAAGTACAGAAGTATGTATTAATATTATGATCAGCTAAATAAGATTAAAAGATAATACAATAAGATTACAAAAAGATATAATATCTTGTTCCCAGAATATGGATTAATTTGTCAGCAACTAAAAATTATCAGTATTTTAGTTCTTTGATGAATCAGGATGTAAAATATTCCTGTTCAAAGCAAGTTTCACAACAGTTAAGATCTGTTTTAACAAACAATTTTTTGTAGACGTTTGTTAGTACCTATCTTACTGAGTAAAGTATAATGAAGAGATTTTACACTGGATGAGAATACAAGTTTATACAGTATTATAAATAAAAATACTATATCTACTTTCAATGTATGTATTAGGTTGCAAAAGCAAATAATACTCCACTAAGGGCATGAAGGTGAAGCTTACAAGACTCAATTCATCCTGAGAGCTACCCCAGAAGCTTACAATTAATAGGGTCAGCCAAACCAAGCAGGCTGAAGTTTAGAAGCCAAATTAAATAATACTTGATTGAAAAACACCTTGAAAGGCAAACAGAATATGGAAGGCAACAGAATACCACCCCACCCCTCACATGATTCAGCATGTAATTTTTTTTTTTGTTTTTTTTTTTTGTGGGCGAACAACGTTAAATGTTATTATCGCCCGGATAAAAAATAAAATTAACACTAATAAATTAAAATAAATAAAATTAATCTCTAAAACTTACATCTAATATCACAGTAAATA
>JAAAKQ030421770.1:0-21770 GCA_010016005.3 Zanna intricata
CACACACACACACACACACAAACGTATGTATATATATATATATATATGTATGAGAAAATATCTTTTTAAGGCAGTTGTATTTCTGTATTCCTCATACCTTAAATTATAAAGAACATTCATTTCAATTTCCCGCTCTCAATATGCGATCGAAAGTAATACCGTACATTTTTTTTTTCAAAAAGTAGGTAAAAGAAAAAATTTATTAAAAGAAAGATTAATATTAGGAGTTGTGAATCTCACAAAGAAGGAACCGTCAATATATTGTAAGCTTCAGAAAAAATAGGAATATTAACACATTGTAAAAGCCGTTTCTAACAAAAACATATTTTTTAAGTCAATAACGCATCGTTTAACTTTCCCAGTTATAGAAAATATCATATTAAATTATTAAATGTTAACGCTCAGATTATTGCTTGTAAAACATTTTTTAAATGTAATCAAACCCAAACTATAACTATGGTTCCTTTTATTTTTATCAGTTTGGATGTAAGCACGAAATATAACTAGTTATAAAATTTAAAGCTTAAGAAAGTAATAAAAACAAAATATTAAAAGAAAGTAATTTTGTTTTAATGGTATGGTTGGTTTTTGAAAATCTTTTTTTTGTTTAATTGTGAATATGTGGACTAGAATTCAAAATGCCCCATTTTAAGCTTTTCATAAAATTTTACACAGAAAATCCATTCACATAAATACCTCCTCACCTTTTTAAGATATTAGTTACTAAATTTAAATGGTAAAAATGCCACGTACATAAAAGTATCGTGGCAAATTAAATTTGTTTTTCTGTGTACATATTTTAGTTCTGCGAAATAAAGCGATTTAAAAATTAACGCACTTAAAATACTCAAAAAGTAATGCATTAATTAAAATTAAAGTAATGTCGTTAATTAAAATTTGTCGAAAACTTTCTCGTTTAAAGATCACTAAAGCCAAAAATCCCAAAATATTGGTATAATTTTTTTATAATCAAAGCTTGTTAATTTCCGCTTTGTTACATATAACAGTCAATATAATAAGTTAAGAAAACTGAACAAATGTAATAATTTTTTTCTTCAGATAAGTCTGCATACTTTAAATTAATTTGTTTAATATTTTTAATTTTTAACCTTTCCAACATATAAATTTCAATTTTTTTTTTAATATCTTTTTAGGAAAAGAATGGTTTAGAAACTATATTAGAGTATCACGATTTAATTATTTTTTTCAATCAAATGAAATTTTTTTTTAATCAAAATTTATCATGAGAGAAAAAGGTAAATTGTAATTTTAGTTTCCAGAAGTATTATTATTTGAGATATTTTAAAAAGTAAAGTTTTTGGTATTTAGAATGCTTTAGCTTGCCGGCTTCTGTGGTGTGAGTGGTCTCGGCCTTTCATTCAGAGGTCTCGGATTCGAATTCCGGTCAAGAATGGCATTTTCATACACGTTACAACAAATCATTCATCTCATCCTTTGAAGCAATACCGAACTATGCTCCCGCAGATTAAAAGAAAAAAAATACTTTAGCTTATAGTTAATTGTGCGAAATTTTTTAAAGAATTTTTAATGCTTATCTAATAACTCAAACAAAAACGTTTTGTTTTTATTTTATATACTATGGTTAAAAAAGTAATGTTTAGTTTACAGTTGAAGATTTAAATTTTCAAGTCTTATAAATACCGGGAAAGTTTATAACCGTTGTTTTATTTTTATGTTATTAATTTTAAATTAAAGAAAAATTAAGAACATTGAATCTGATTCATTTATTTTTCAAATGTTAATTTATTCAGAACCTAAAGCTAATCTGGAAAGCTCTTAATAACGATTATTTTATTCAAACTGAATTTACTTCAACTAAAATCTGAATGTTTCTGTTGGATCTAACATTTTCAATTATGTATTCTAAACTTTCATCTTGATCCATCTACAAGTTTCATCTTTTTCCCTTCTTTCTGATACTGAATTAAGTATAATTAATAACCAAGAATAGGTTTTTTTTTTTCAGATCATTCCTGAAAACTATTTAAAATTATCTTTTTTCTAATTTTTTCTTAAAGCTACTACATCTAAAAAATTTATTTTCTATCTTCTTTATTGTTTAATTTAACATTTAGGAATAGTGTTATATTCGAAATAATTACTGGATTTAATTTTTTTTTAAACAAACTTAATACATACATTCTGTATGAAATTTCTGGATCTATTTGTTCTTTTTTATTTGCTACTTCTCATATTGTATACCATCTTTATGTTAAATTTTTAAGTAAAGAATTTTTTTTGCACGTATTATTATTAATATTACTTTTCTATTATAATAATTAACTCAGCATTACATTATTTTTCTTAAGATTTAATAACTATTTTAATAATGTATTAAAATTCATTGAGGTATCTTTATTAACTTTTCGCTATTCCATTTTAGATTTTTAATATTTGTAAACCTGTCGCCTTTAAATTATATAAAATAGTTCTTTTTAGGAGATAGTTTAACAAAACTTCAGCCCATCGGGCTAATCTAGTGGTTAATGCCAACATCGCAAATCAGCTGATTTTGAAGTCGAGGATTCTAAGATTCAAATACTAGTAATGGTAGTTACTTTTATACGGATTTGAATATTAGATCGTGGATACGGATTGTAGATCGGTGTTCTTTGGTGGTTGGATTTCAATTAACCCCATTCCTCCGGAGTGGTGAACCTGAGATTGTACAAGACTACGCTTCATTCACATCATACTCATTCATCTTCTAAATTGTTACCTTAAGGTAGGTAAGCAGGAAAACGGAAGCTAAACTAAAAGCAAAGAGGCTAACCAGAAAAAGAAAGAAAAAATCTTAACAAAACTTCAATGAATATCTTTTCAAAAATATTATTTAAAATATGACTCATACAATTGTCTTATCTATTTTTTATTTCTTATAAAATGTATTATGTTAAAGATAACAAATATATTCTATAATAATAGAATTGTTAAAAAAGGTATTTCTGGCAAAAAATATCACTATAAAAATAAAATATACAGTAAATTTTTATAAGTACATTTTTGAAAGAAAAATCAATTTAAAAAATTGTTTCTTTGAATTAATTATTTTTATAGTTTTTTTTTTTTTTTTTAATAAAAATTCGAATAATATAATTGAGTTTTATTATTTTTGTAAATAATTAATACAGAATTTAAATTTGATTACTATTCATAACATGTGTTTCATTAAATTTAATTTTAATTTAAAAAAAAAGTGATCATCTTTCATTTTATCATATATTAAATTGATAAAAAATTCTAATATAATTATATTTTTAAACAGAAATAATTTTATAACAATATTTATATTTTAAATATTGTTTTTAATAAAAGCTAATATAAGTCATCTATTTAATCTAACATAAAATATAGAATTTTTATTTCTTATCATTGTTAGAAACATCTAAGAGAAGAACATTCTTCATAAAATTTAATAAAAAATAAAGCACAATATATAGTTGCATTGCAATATTAAAAAATAAAACGTAGCGAACATACCTTATAAAATCAAAATAAAAAATTTAATTTTTATTTTGGTTCACTTTTATATAACATATTCTAGAGGTTTAATCCAGTTTACAATTTAACATCAACCACAGATATATATATATATATATATATATATATATATACCAACAACTTTTGAAATTTATTTACTTTATACATAGTCTTTATACAATGTCTTCTTTGTCCATTTCATAAGACTGTATAAAAATAATCTTGTAACTCGTTATTAAATTTCTAGATAATAACATTGACAACATTTGAATAAAATGTCACTTAAATGGGTAATAACGAATCTGTCTGTGTGTGTGTGTGTGTAATAATTTGTTATTTTTATTATACTCAATTTGTATTTGAAAATTTAATACATAATAGATCTTGAAATGTTAATTTAACATGATTTTCTGTCAACTGCTTGTCATGAAATGAAGAAAATAAATAAATTAATGAATATAATTAATCATTTAAAATATTACAGAAATACCTATAGGTTTTTTTTAATATTTGCAAGAATCGGTAATTAATAAATACAGGAAAATAGTTTAATTAACAAACAGTAATAAAGGCATTCCCGCGTGTATACATGTACATTTTTTTTTTGGGGGGGGGATTCATAACGTGCTGATGAAAGTCCAATTTTTTAATGATAACTGATCCTGCTAAACTTTTGATCCACTCTTACATACGGTAACATAATTTAACCAAGTGACCAAATACGAACATGTCAAAGATATTAAGATACATTAAAATTAAATAACTTCTTATTTTAAATACTTAAGACCAGATCATGAAGTTAATTCTTTTCTTCAATATAGCAAATAATTTTTTAAAAATTATAAATATATGGCGAAAATAAACAGATTGCTTAAAAACCAAAATAATAAATTAAAAGATTACAATTACTTCTATCCTGTATTTTATAATTCACATGTTTGATTATTGCGATAACTGTTTTTAATTTTCCTTCAGTTTAAAAAAGAATCGAAATTTAAAATAAAAAATAATAAAGATAAATTATTTATTTTAATAACAGAAGTTGAAGTTGAAATAATCGATTTCAGTTTTAATAATACTAAAAATATAATATCCATGTATGTTCATTTATTTTATTGTTTTTAAATTTTTTTTATTTAGGATCAATAAATATCATTGTTTAAAAACTTACCATTTAGAAAAGACTTACCGCTATACTGAATTGTATAAAAGAAAAACGCTGAGTTTTATCCGTTGCTACAGACCATGTCTTTTTAAAAATGTTAAAGTTTTGTTAAGTCTAACTCTTAAACTTTCTTTTCCTGTAAAGAAACTTGCTAACTGTAGCCAACAAACTTATCCTGCAGTAAATAACATTACATCTACCTAAGATGAATCGCTTATATTGATTTGTTTTATTCTGAATTAGTAATTCTAACATGTTTGTTGAATTAAACTTTTAAATCAATGTGAGTACAGTATTGATTTATAAAAGTAGGTTTGCGCGCGCGCGTGTGTTTGCACGATGCAAATTCTTGGTATCAAAAAATTATAACGTTTTTAATATGCAAAAGTATAAATGTTTTTCTGCCATACGTTTTAGTTTTTTTAATTAAAAAAAAGTAGGCTATTCAGTTGAATACAATTGTTTTCTTTTATTCTGAATATATTTTTATTGATAAATTAAGAGAAAAAAATAATAATAAAAAAGTTAACCTATCGGGTTGGTGTGGTAAACTAGTCGAACTAAATTAGCTGATTTCGAAGTCAAAGTTTTCAGGTTCCAATCTAAAGGTAGTTACTTTTACTCGGATTTGAATACTAGATCGTAGTTATCGACGTTCTTTTTTGGTTGGATTTCAGTTGACCATATGTTTCAGGAGTACCCTTTCTTTTTCTGTTTTAGCCTCCAGAACTATCGTAAGGTATTACTTCAGAGGATGAATGAGGATGATATGTATGATGAGAATGAAGTGTAGTTTTGTACAATCTCAGGTCGATCATTCATGAGAAGTGTCGTTAATTGAAACCCAACTACCAAAGAACACCGGTATCCATATCTAGTATTCAAATCCGTAAAAAAACCCGACATTAGTCTGTTCATGACTACAAATTTAATGATATAGTTACATTACACAGATAAGTCGCTAATTAATTTAATTGTTGGTGCGATTATAAATAAAAATATTTAAAATAATTATATAAATATTTAAAAATTTGTTTTTTAAATAATACTTGTGGAATTACAATCTTGCAACAATTTCACTAAAATTCATACATTTTATTACACAACTTTATTTCAATAGAATTATTGTTAAAAATATATTAGATTTTCAGTTAAAATAATCCTTTTTTTAAATCGATGAAATAATTATTCGTGATATTTTTCTTCAAACTTTTTATTTAAAAACCTAATCCATACTTTATGCAAATAGTATTAATTGTTTTAGTCTTTAGTGTAATAAAAATGAAAACATAAATCCATTTCTAATTCTCTACCCTCACTGATTGATAATGCCAGTATTAATAACATACTTTAAACTGCAATCTGAATGGGAAGCTGGAGTGGTTTAAATTCGTTTTAAGTGATCTTTATGGTTTTGATTAGAATTGTTTATAATAATACTAACTATTTTATAAATATAAGTTATTTTTATTAAAAATACAAAGCAGTATAAATATGAAATTTTTCCTACATTCTATTTATTTAGTTACTGATACTTATTATTTGGTCACTTTCGCTCTTCCATGCATATATTTATACATATAAAATATTTGAGTAATCAACGCCCACAAAAAAAACTATTGTAGATAAATTGATGAAACATACACATTCTTCTTACAGTGTAAGTGTATGTTAGGAAAGGATTTTTTGAAATTCCAAGTTTAAAGAATTAAAATGAAATTTACGATTTTTTTTTTTTTTTTTTTTTTTTTTTTTTTTAATTTCTTGGTAACAAATAAAGATATCTTGATTTTTACTATGAGGGGTAATCTAACATGTTAATATCTAAAAATTAATTTATAGATTTTTTTTAGAAATTCAACCTTAAAAGTCAATCTTATTTAGATCATTCAATCTTTTTTAGAAATTTAACCTAGATTTTGGTTTAAAAATCTCTTCAGATAAATATATTTAAATACCATTTTTGGATTTTTTTAGATTTTATTTTTTTTTTTATGGGGAGCGACATTTTACGGCGTGACGGCTCAACCAACACTGTTACTGCCACTATTATTGTATGTGCAATGTAATTGGCTGTACTTGCCTCCGGTTACTTAAATAAAAAACATAAATTAAAAGAGATTGACCGCAAGGGGAAACGCATTAATCATGTAGCGCGGGCGAAACTGCTACGGAATTTTAGTATACATTCTTATTTAGCGATAGAAATAGCTGAACAGATTTTTGTTTGTAGTTTATTTTACCCGCTATTTTATTATATATAATATTAGTGACAAAATGCGAACAAGAAATATGAGAAAAAAGATAGAAACAGGAATAAAGTATGTAAAAAAAATAACGAACAAAGATTGCATCATTTTAAACATACATTTTAAATTCAATATTTCCTGTTTTCCTGACATTTCAAACCAAAATTAAAAAAAAAAATTGTAAATATTTTCATAAAAATTTTAATTTAATTAAAATTTGGTGTACTAAACAAGTTTTTATCAACTTATTTTAGAACTTGGCGGGCAATTAAAAAAAGTATTGAAAATGTGAACGTATTTTTACTCTTAAATATTTGTGGAAGGGACTAACTAAGGAAATTCATGTTGCAATTGTTAAGTCATATATACCTTTCTCCTTTTTTTTCTTTTATTTTAAACCTCCAGGACCACCATTAGGAATTTCTTCAGAGGATGAAGATGAATGATTTGTAGCATGTTTGAAAATGATGTGCCTGACCGGAATTCGAATCTGGGACCACCGGATGAAAGACCTAGACGCTACCACTCGCACCACGGAGCCGTCTCCTCTTTATTAACTGTAAATAAATAAACTAACTCTCTTCTTATTTACGTAAAAGTATATAAACGTTGCTGTATTCAGTAGTTAGTCCTTGTTAACAGCTGATATTTTATACCAATAATGTAACAATGTATCTAATTCTAATATTGTTCAGTCTAAATTTAATTTTCTTTCTGTTAGCATACACATTCAATAACTTTCATATATTCTTCAACAATGTAATATACAAATTAAATTAAATGTGAAACATGTAATGAACATTATAACTTATGAAAATATATTTTTACACATAACTGGAATGTAATCGTTTACTTCAAATTTAGGGAAATTTTCAAGTATAAAGCAAAAAAGAAGGTGGTTTAATATATCATAATAATGAATTCTTTTTCATTTAAGATAAAAATTTACTTACATTGTTTTTACAAATATTGCAGCAATTAGTGCCTGGAGATTTAATGGGGAAAAACTGCAATATTGTTCGATATTTTTCACCTTTTTCACAGCTTAAAGATTGAATTTAAAAAACAATTTTTTTTTTGTGATTTATTTGAAAATAACACGCTCCACAAATCAAATCGATGTATTTATTTTTATTATCGAGAAATTAAGAAAAAAAATTTATTGTTTCTCTATTCTAACACTTCAAGCTTGGAATTTCAAAAATTCCTTTTTTGGGTGTGGACCTACACCGTAAGGAGAATCTTCATCAAATTACAAACCTCTCTCAATTTACCTTCAGTATTTTTTGCTGGGCATTGATTATGAACGACTAACTACTTATTACTATATGTATATTAGCATACCCGACGCGGCTTCGCTTGCACTACATGATTACTTGTTTTTCCCGTCATGGTGAGGAATGTTCATTCGGTCAGATTTCGCTTCACTCGGTTTTCTTGTCTAGCAAGGAGGCTCTGCCTCTTGTACCCTCTGTGTTCATTAAACTCATGCTTGTCAGAATAATAATAATGATAAATAAAAATTGTAGCCTCTTCAATTTTTAAAAATTATTAGTGTATTGTAATTTCTTTAGAGTAACAGCTTGGTCGTAAAAGAAGCGAAATTTAAGAGATCTAATAATGTGGATTTCAAAACCGTAGGCCTCCATCTTAAAAAAAATAGTTATTACCGATTATCCGTACTTCGTAAGGTAAAAATGTATTTTGCCTTAAATGTATTTTAAAATTACTTTTATATTTTTTAGTCAAGTAACCGGCAAGTGCAGCCGCTGGCGTCCTACATAAAATTACAGTGCCAATAGCTGTGGGTTTTTTTTTTAACCTCCGGAACCACAGTTGGGTAAATTTTCAGAGGATGAGATGAATGAATTGTAGCGTGTGTGAAAAATGCCATGCCTGACCGGGATTTGAATCCGGGACCTCCGGATGAAAAGCCGAGACGCTATCAGTCACGCTATGGAGGCCGGCTAAAAAGATATGTTGGTTGAGCCGCAACCGTACATCATCGTACATAAAAAATCAAAATTTAAAATAAAAAAACCGATAATCGTTATTAAATATTTATCTGAAGATTATTTACTACAAGCCGCTAACTAGTGAATATCTTGTTTAGTATAATAGGAAGTAGGAAAAACTTGCAAGCCTTATTCTAATCTTTTTTTTCTTCTTCACTCCTTTCAAGGACGAATTCCGAAAAATCTATAGACTGCTTTTTAAATATTTACATGAAAATCACACAAACCAAAATTAGTGTTCATATATTCATTTATCACCGAGAAATTAAAAATAAAAATATTCAGGTTTCAAAAAAAATTCAAAATTCATTTTAACTTTTAAACATGGAGTTTAAAAATTCTGGAGATTATTTTGTAGATATTTACAATAAAATTATACTTAACAAATAATCACGTTGATATCTTCACTTTTTTCCGAGAATTGAAAAAATAGTAAATTTCATTGTTACGCTACTTTAATCCCTTTAAACTCGGAATTTCTAAAAATCCTTTGTTAGTGTTCACTTTCATTGTAAGAAAATATGTAAACAAATTTTCATCAATTAATCTTCGATAGTTTTTGCTGGACGTTAATCATTGATGAATCACTCATTCAGGAGAAGTTGCTTCATGGGTTCAGATATACTAATAAAAAAATAAATAACTAAACCTTTAAAGGTCTCTTTTTGATAGTAATAATATACAATTGATGAACATCTACTGGTGAGCAGTATAAAATATATTTACATCAAAAGATTAGTGACGATTAGTGAAAAGTCATTACTTTTACAGGATTTTGTGGTTTAACTCTAATTATATTAATTAGCAACAAACAATAGTTGTGTAAATAGTGTATAGTGTTAAAAGAACCGTAGTAAATTATTTTTATACTCGAACATAAACTAACTATCAGTGTTTAGTTATGCACTAAATTAAAAAACCGACTGTGTCTACTTATTCAGATTATTTCGCTGTACTGCAATGTAGTTAAATATTTCAACAGAATTTTATAGATGTAATACGTATGAAATACATATATTGTGATCGATATGTTTATTTATGTAATATATAATATGCAAGCCTAAACAAACATAACTGAAATATTAATTCAAATTTTACAAAGAAAAAGAAAAGTAATTTAATTTACCGGTAAGATGTATGTAATGAAATTGTATCCGATACCTTCTGCTCAAAGAATGTAGTACAAGAAAGTGGATTGTTTGAAACTTCAATATTATAGTCATATTACTGAATTAAACGATATTGTAAAACTCTTTACTGAAATTTTGTACTTCTGTTAAAACGTATTTGTTGAAAGATAAAACCTATTCTCTGAATTCAAGTCAAGATTTTAAGAGAGAAAGGTTGTATTGAAAATATTTTTACTTTCATTGCTATTATTCAGTACCGTTTTAGAAAGCAGCGAGATAAATTGGTGAGTTGTTTATTGATTTTAACGAGCATTTTCCTTCTATTATTCATTTCATTTTATGGAGAAACTGTTATGATTTGGATTCTAGAATAAATTTCTTATATAATTACGGGATATGAGTATTAAAGAATTAAATTTAAAAAATGGGATGATAGAGTTTTCTTAGAAGTTAGCAGGAGAGTATTGTAAGCTGTCCTTTGTTATCTGGTTCTTTGTTTTTATCTAAATTAGAAAAGTTTCCAATCAATCAGTTTAAACTCGTAAAAAAGTAAACTGACCGCTTTATTTATTACTAAATATTATGTTAAATATAGTTATCTATCCATATATTATATACTCTATTGTTTTCAATTATCTCTTGTCTCTATATGCATCTATTATCATCATAAAAACTTTGCGAAAATTTTTGAAGGGAGTGAAATAAAATTTTCCTTTCGAATAACAACTGAAATATATTTAAAATAACACATCACAGTTGAGTTCGCCAGCATAAAGTAATAACTAAAACATAACCACAGTATTCGGTTTACATTAGATCCATACATATTAGGTTGACACTAAAATTTAATTCAGCTTATATTCTGAGTGATCCAATATGTTACGTGACATTACTTTTCAGATTAAAATCGGCACAATTTTTGTCTCCAGAAATAAATTATTTTAAATTTTATGAAGTGTTTACGTTGGACCTCTTTATACTCTTACTTGAATTAGTTTCTTCTAGTGCTGATTTAAATATTTAAGATTATTTATACATATGTTGTTTTAATAATTATCCGTATCATTTTTTATAACTTATTAAAAAGTATTGCTTGATAGATTTCATTGATTTATTTCGTAATGGATAAATTCAGTGTTTATCGTGAATGGCAGATTTTGCTCCGTAATTTATAGTTTTTTTTGGTGGAGTTTTTTACATCCCCTTTTATATATTTTTTCGACCCTTTTATGATGATGTTTATGAGATATTTCTGGTTCACTTTTTTCACATTCTTTTCACATTTGATGATATATAATTTTAGTTTCTGCAGCTTGACTTTCCCGCTTTTCTTTTTTTACTTTGTAATTCTAACAATTATACCTGTTTAGTTAAACATGTACAAAAAACTGTGCAAATAGACATAAGCTTTTTGAGATTAATAATATATGTTTTTTATTTTTATTTACGTTTATTTACTCGTATTTTCCTGTTTTTATTTATTTTTTTTTTTTTTAGTTATTCTTGATAACATTTAATTAAATTCATCGTGCATTTATTTAATTAAAATATCTGGTGGTAAAACATCTACATTATATGATCGTATAGTAATGAAAACCGTACAGCTTAATTAGATTACAAATAAAGCAAATTGAATTTAGTTCTGATTAATGTAAATTATAAATCTCTGATCAATTTCAGTCTCTGATAAATTTACAATATTATCATGAAAAAAATAATAATTTTTTTATTGATTTATTTTTGGTTTTTTTTTTGTTTAGATTGTAGAGAATATTAAAAAATATTAATTATGGAAAATTCAAAACTTTATTTAGTATTTTTTTTTATAATTATAAAATTTTATTTTTTAAAATCAACTTAATTAAAAAATTTAAATTATGTTTTAAATCAGATGATTCCGATATTGCTATTGATTGCTGATATTGATAGAAGAAAATAATTCAGATATTCAGAATGTATAAGAATTAAAATAATTTTATACAAATTTAAATAATGACAAATTATAATTATTTATATACAAATTTAAATAATTCATCCGGAGGTCCCGGGTTCGAATCCCGGTCAAGCATGGCATTTTTCACTCACGCTACAATTCATTCATCTCATCCCTCTGAAGATATATACTTAATTGTGGTTCCGGAGGTTAAACAAAAAAAATAAATAAATAAAAATAGTGACAAATTTGTGTAATTTTTTATTCCTGAAAAAAGAGCACATTATTCATATAATTACAAATTAAATAAATTACCCCTCGTACAAGGCATATATCTTAATCTATGGATAACAAAAAAAAAAAAAAAAGAAGGAAACAGCTCCAAAATATGCCAGAAAAATCCAAAGAAAAAGAATGAATACTTTTTTATTAAAAAAAATTTTGAAATTAAATTTTTGTAAATGAAAGTTGGTGGCTTTATAATTTTCACCTTTTTTCCAGATAGATAAAAACTGTCAATAAGAATAAAAAGGATTACAATTATGCATTGAATCAATCAAATAATAAAAAATATGGCAGAAGAATCAAAAGACAAATTATTTGAGCATTACAGAATTCATTTTTATTACAAAAAATTATTATTTTATTATTATTATAAAAATTTTTTCTTATAACGTATATTAAATTCTTAAATATTATACGAAATAATAGCTATTCAAATGTGTATACAATAAAATAAATTTTAATGCACTTGTTTAAAACCTCTTCTAGATTTCTATATCATTTATTATGAATAACGGCTTAAGTATAAAAAAGCCTTTTCCCTTATTACTAAGAATTAGGATATAATACATAAATGTCTCAACAACATACAACCAAATATATTTAAAAATAATGTTATATTACAGTTAATATGTATTATATATAATTAATATATTTAGTATCAAGTTATATTATAATTAATAGTAGTTAATTATTAATAATATTATAATTAACAATAAATGATTAATGATAAAGAAAACATAAAATACCAACCCAGTATACTAGAAGTTACAGATTTTTTTTATTTAGTAAAATTACAAAGGAAAGAGAAATCTAATAAAGGAAACAATAAAAATATTTGTAATGGTAACAAGAGTATTCATGTAGAAAAGTCATCTACATATTTTCTTTGTTTTGGGAATTAAATTCATAAAAAATATTTTTACCTTGTGTTTCTCTTTATTGAAACAAAAATTATAAATATAAAATTTATAAAAGCAAAAAATAGATGCTTATTTTTAATATGTAGTTAAAAGAAATTTTTTTTTTGTTGTTAATTATTATTATTTAATAAAATTTTATTCCTGATTATTATTTATATTTATTGAATTACATGTAAAATATTATCCAACATTAGTCGATGTGAAAATTTATCGAATACTAACAATGACAGATTAGCTAATTATAACGACTTCCATTTTAAAATAAACAATTTCTAAAATTAATCATTAGTAATTAAAACTTTAAATGAGGATAATTAATTAGTAATCCATCATGTTTTAAACATTATAAAATAATTAATTCTATTTAATTATTTATTTGCTTTTAACAAATTAATCCTGTTTGATTTACAGGATTGATTAAATATATTAATTAAAGTATCACCATTTTTTAGTTGTATTTTTAACGAAAAAATATTTAAATATCTTTAAGTAATCAGTAGGTTTTTTTCCATCTTAGCTTCAATGTAGATGATTATCTAAGACATTCTTACTGCTTAGTTGGCAATAATTGATTGTCTTTTTCTTTTACTCTCCAGTCAAATGTCAATTATTAATATCAATATATTTGCAAAAGATATCAAAATATTCTTTTGTAAATAGGAAAAAAAAGTAATAACGTGGGCACTTTAGGTGAAGTATATATACGTAACTACCCTTATATGATTAAATAATTATGACAAAAAAAGTTTCTAACACATAAAAATAAAACTGGATCATGTTGGTCTACCACGTAAAATATAATACCAGGTGTACACCACGCCTGTTATTATATAGTTCAGTTTTGAAAGAATGCTGGAGAAATTAATTTATTTATTGTTATTTTTATATTAAATTTAACGTTATGTATTGGAAATAATGGAAATTTTAAAGAAAATAAAATGGAAAATGATGGTAAGTCAAAATCTGAATTTATCCATTTATGAGTTGGTAAAAGATAAAATTTTGTATTTTAAATTCTAAAGCAAGTGACTCAAAAAAAAATTGACTAGTTAACTATTAAAGCGGATAAAAAATAACTCCTTGTGACTAAAAATGTAACCCTTATAACTATAACTTAGTCTATGTATGTTACTCTATTTTCAAAGTACTGCTACTGAAAAGTTTAAGGAAATATATCCTCGTTTTAACGTGATTTTATACTATCTACCCGCAAAGGAAGCAGTATATCTATAATATAAAATTATATATAAAAATTCTCAAGTAATATTTTCTTTCGAAACAGCTAAAAACGTATTAAAACTGTTTACTAAAAAGAATATATTTCGGTTCTAAATAAATAAAAATGCGGTTACGTTAAGATATAAATATTTAATAAAAAAGGTAACATATTACATTTCACAAGCTGACTTGTTTATCTCAAAAATGAATTTAGTTAAATTCGCCGATGTTCCAATAATTTTACACTGAAATACACAAAAAAACTTTGTTTATTTTAAATAGAATTAATGAGAAAGAGAAAAGAACAGTATAACAAAATATTTTGTTTAATAATAAAAATAGATAAATAGAATCATCCGAAGGGAAATCTCAAGTATTCAGTTATTAAAATCTTATAACGCCAGAAAAGTAGAGGTATTAAATTATATCTATATATTTTTTAAATAAATTCCGAAATATTGATATAATTTTGGCTATAACTCAGAAAAATATATAAAAATACTTTAGACATTTAATATTAATAGTTATTAGATCCTGTAAACTTCTATTTATACATCCTAAAATTGGTTTATTTCAGAGTACCAAGACCCGAGGAATTATTATTCTGAAAAAGTAGATCTAGATTTTTATCTTGAATGAAATTCAGATTTTCGTGTAAAGAATTACTGTGTTCTTAAAGTACGAAAAGAAAATCGACTGAGGTTGCAATGTAACCGCCCTGTTAAAAAGATCTATTGTCCGTAAGGAAAAAAAATAGGTTTGTGATTTACCTTTTCCTTAATTTTATTTCTACTATCATTTCTGTTAATTAAAGCTACATTTATTAACAAAATAGTTTCGCGATAGTAATTAATTATTATAGAATAACAACAGCAATAGATAAGTTTTTATTACAAAATTGGCTACAATTATCGGAAAATATTATTTATTATAGTAATAAATATGATTACCATGCAGGATGCTGCATGCAGGAGAAACAAGTAGAAGACCAAGGTCTAGACTAGAAATGAAATATATAAATACGGTGATAGAAGAAATATGAAAGAGAGAGGATAAGAGAGGATGTGCAAGAAAGAAGAATTAGAATAATGGAAGAGAGATGGTTTATGGATCAAGGCTTGGGAAGAAATTGTATAGAAGGCCGAACCCGAAGAAACTTGGATTAAAGGGAATTAAAAATTATTATTTATTTCACTAAATACAATTGATCATTTATGTTTATACAAATTCACAACAGGCTTGAAGTAAATTACAGTCATTTTAAGATGCATGAGTTTATATGAGTACTAGAACGAGGACTTCCTCTACCAAACGGACTGAAGAACTAGACAGGGAACACCTCTGATAGGCCGTAGAAGTTACCATTATTCTTCATATTTTCTGATGTATTATATGGAATTTTGTATTGGGTAAGAACTCTCGCAAAAAAAAAACAGGAACAGCAAAAGGATCTCGTCGGTTCTGACTGAAAAACTACCGATGTAGACTGTGTAGAATGTAAACGTGCGTAGATTGTAAATATAGACTATGTGAATATGACAGGAACGATGCCATGAAGCATTAGAAATACATAAAAAAAGGTGTGCGACAGGGGGGGAATCGGGACGACGTGTAGGGACAGGGAGGCAGCCCAGTTGCTGAGCATTGGTCCGGGGCCCACGCAAGAGTTTCCTGGGTCGGGGTACTTCCGAGGACACGTGAGGGCCTCTCGAGGGTCTAAAGGGTCGCGGAAAGTGCGGGTGTGTGCAACGCACATCTGACCCTCGGTAGGGATAGGTGTTAGGGACGGGGTTAGCTCCTCTGAGGAGGGAATTTCGGCTCTCCACAAGCGGAGGTCAAGTGTATAGAGGATCAGAGGAAACCCCGATAAGGGGGGTTCTCAACGGACCCCAAGACAGTGAGGGGGCAGAGAGCAAATAAGTTTTTATTGCTGGAAAAATCCTACGTCTGACCAAGATACGAAATCAAAACTTTTTGAGTGAAAGGCAGAGACACTTATCACACTTCAGTAGGTGGAGAGGTATTATCCCTGCCACTATCAGTGGATATGTGGTAATTTTGTTTACGCGGTATCTAGTTTTACTAAATTTGTATTCCTTTCTTATTAATATTTATTTGAATAACATTATAAATTAATTATGTTAAATCTGTCTTAAATAATATTCTTGAAATAAATTAGTTATTTTATTATTTTTTTAATTAATCATATCATATAAAGATTGAAAATTTTCATAAACATATTTTTGTAAAATATATTGCAATAGAACTGAAATTTAAACAATGAAATACAATACTACTGTTGTAGTAAAAACGAATTTTAGACAATAGAATAAAATACTACTATTGCTAAGTCTCTTATCGCCAAATGAAAGATTAATTATTATTATAACGCTAAATAATTATACTTCATCTCAATAAAGCGCTAAAATTTTACTTGTCTATTTTTCTATAGCATTAAACTGATTGTTAATAAAGTAATTATTAATTTGTATTCTTTACTTTATTACTAAAATAATATGAATGTTAAAATTACTAAAAATTGTGTTGTTTTTTTTTTTTTAATATTCTAGTAATTTATAATTTTACGTCAGGGAATAGTTAAAGTTTGTATTAGAAAGTAACGACGTTTAGGTTAACTAATAACTGGTTGATATTTTTTTTGAATATACCTTTTAAAATGATAATTCTTAAAGTATTTATAACTGGCTATAATTATATCTGGTTTATATTACTTTAAGAGCAGCAAGGATTAAGTAAAAATAATATCCAATTATTATTTTAAGATCGAGTTAAACATCGCTTTTTAACAAACTTCCCTTAAAAGACGAATTTTTTTCAAATAGCTTTCAGATTTTTACTTCCTTGTTCAAAGTAAAGGAAGTATTGTGTTCGCGAGAAATTTCGGTTTTCAGATTTCAACGGAAATATCCATTTTGACCATCCCTGAGTCCATTTTGATTAGTTTCGTTGTGACGTCTGTATGTACGTAAGTACACATCTCGAATAATTAAAAAAGATTATTCGTAGAATGTTGAAATTTTGGATTTAGAACTGCTGTAAGATCTAGTTGTGAGCCTCCCTTTTTGACTGCGACTGAACCAAAAATGTTTAAAAAAGAATTTCAGATCCCAAAATATGTGGATATGGACTTTTTTCATGCAGTAATAATGCCTCATTGAGAGCTTTTCATCGACATGATATAAGTTTTATTATTTTCAATGCTTCCATAGTTATAGCAAAATAAGATTTTAATCTAGCTAAATATTAAAATTCTATAAATATTCGCCAATTGTAATATTTAATGACTTTAATTTTTAACTACATTTCGAAGAAAAGTACGGTATTATTTTCGGATCGCATCTTTTTAGTGAGAGGGGAAGAAAATTAATTTTCTTTACGTTTTGAGATAAGGAATTTAAAACTGAAGGATATATATATATATATATGAAAATTTATTTATTTATAGGCCTAATTAAAAAATATTTTTAATTTAAAATCTTCAAAACTATTAGATCAATTTCATTGAAATTTAATTTAAAATGTGATGTACTGGAGTACTTGAAGTTGTGCATGTGGAAATTTAATGGAGATTGGTTGGGGTCATTCTTGAGTTACGCTCAGTTTAAAGTGGAAAGTATTTGAGCGTGTCTCTAATCAAGTTAAAAGCGTGATTTGTTATCATGCTGCATGTTGAAACGTGAAAACAAAATAAAATGACAAATAATCAAGCTTCTTGTTTCGTGTTTTTTTTTTTAAACACCCGTTTTAAAAAAGCTGTTTTTTCCATTTTATTTCATTAAAAGTATTTGCCCCTTTTCATTTTTTTTACCTCTGGAAAGAGAACCGAAAAATTTAACATATGATCTTTCTTATTTCAACCTACGAACTGGTGAATATATTTAAATAAGATAATTTAATAGGTAATAAAAATAAATTTTTTTAATTAAAAAATTACCAATACTGGTAATTTATTTTGATCAACAAAATAATCAAAAAGTTAGTTAACTTTTTTTTCTAAGTTAGTTAAATTTTTATTTCAAATTATTTACCTATTTTTTAAAATCAGATTTTTTTATATCTACATTCATACATACATACATACATATATGTACCGTTTCTTTTTCCTTAAATCAATAACTAAGGACCGATATAAATGTTCTTTTAATCAAATTTTAGAATGAATATAGGTGTAAGTTTATCCAAATGATTTCATTACTATTTGTTCACCCAGCAATCATTGTTCAGTAATAATATACAAAATGTGTGTGGCTTTTTATAGCTGATTTTTATTGTAATAATGTTTTGAATAGCTGACTTGTTAAAATTTAATAACTTTCGTTATTAAAAATACTCTTACATTAATAAGTTTAAGTAATTACTGTTTTTAACAATTAACAAATTTTTAATTTTAAAAATGTAATAGAAATAAATTCTTTGAAATACAAACCCTTTTAGTAGTAAGGATTTTAAAAATTACGTAATATAAACTTGTATCCTTGCTTATGTAAAAAAAAATTACGCAATAAATATCAAACCGTTCCTTTAATAATATTAATTCAAAAGTCATTTGAATATTTTGAAAGGTGCTTGAATAAAATACTGAAATCAAAAAAAGGATAAACAATTATATTACTTGTGTACTAAATTTAACTGCTTTACATGTTTGTTACATGCAATTTTTATTTCAGTTGTATTTATTCATTTATTCAATACTCTATTAAAAGAACTGTTAAATTTAAATATGTTTGAGCGATTCGTATTTTGTTGGAGATGAAAGTAAAATAAAAAAAGAAAGAAAAGGAAAAACAAATAATATTCATATTTATTATCATCAGTTTTGGAAATAAAGAAAATATATTTATTTTTTAAATACTTTAAAGTATAAAATTAATGAATCTCTAATTAATATTTTAATTAAAAATTTTGTACTATATAAACATATATTCTAAGTTTAATGGTGTGCCCGTGCTTGGGTTTATTTTTAATAGGTTTTAATTTAAATTACTTACCTACTTTTTATATCAGAATTTTTTATATATATATTTATTTATGTACCGTTTTTTATTTTAAATCAATAACTGAGGACCGATATAAATTTTCTTTTAATGAAATTTTATAATGAATATAGATGTAAGTTTATCCAAGTAATTTCATTACTATTTGTTCACCAAGTATTCATTGTTCAGTAATAATACACAAAATGTCTGTGGCTTTCTACAGCTCATTTTTAGTGTAGTAATGTTTGGAATGGCTGACTTAAAATTATATTTATTATATTTTATACCTATAAAATAAATTTAAATAAATATCCAATTTTATTTTTAGTATTTTACTTCTAAAAATCAGATAAATTGTAGAAACAAAATAACGTTTGCTTCAATAACTCTTGTTTATTCCAATTTGTAACTATTACTTCAACATTATTTTATTGTTTATAGAGGATTATTCATTAAAAAAAAATAACATTTTCAAGCAAAAATTTTGTGAATGATTTTAATTTAAAACATACAATTTCATTATTTAAATTTATCCAATTTCTACAATATCGTCGTTTGAAACATTTATCATTATAAGAATACTGGAAGTAGATTTTTTATAAAAAGCTTAGACTTGTTTAGGAAGCAAAAATAAAAAATAGGGTTAAAAAATTCACCTTCTTTTGTGGTAAAACTGTTATTTTTTTCACTCTCAGGTTGTATTATAATAAAAAAAAAAAAAAAAATTATCAAATTGGACTGTGTACAATAAATTTCAAAACTTTTGTTTTGGTTTAAATAGGAGTTTCTTTCCTGTTTTGTGAGGACCAGTTTTGTGGAACATTTTTACGATCTGGGCAAAATTTAATGAAAGATTTCAAAAATACAAGAATACAGCAATTAAAATTTAAATAATTTTGGTACGAATTTTTTTTTTTTAATTAAAATTTATACTGTTTTATAAGTTTTTTCCTTGCGTTTAGTAAAATGTCTAGTATTTTGTGTGTATGCATGTGTATGTGGGTGTGTGTGTGTGTGTTTGAGCGTTTTGTGTATACATATATATTTATTGTAAAGTAGTGTAGCACACTAATATACGGTTTATCGATTTATAATGGTTCCATAAATTAATACTGAGAAATTTTTCAAGATGTTAGGCAGAATTAAATGAGTAGCAAGGGAATTTATTATTTTTTAGATAACAATAAGAAAATTATTATTCTAGAGGTAATATATTTCTAGAGAATGTATTAATGCTAGATTAGCAAAAAATGTTTTTTTTTCTTACTATAAATTTTTTATGATTGTATTATTTAACTTTTTCTTGATATAAATAATTTTCAAAAAATTATTCTATTTAACCAAATCCTTAGAACATTTCCAAAAAAATCTTGAAGCAAGTGGTAGAAAGATCGTAGATCTAAATATATGTGATATAAATATATACATTTTCTTTACAATAAATAATTTAACAGCATGTTTTTACAATTTATAAATATTAAATCATATAGGTGTAAGTATTTTATTAGCAAGAGGTGTGTATGTAAAGAAAAAACTCAGTAGAAGAAACTGGGGATTGGAATCAATAAAACAGATAATACAGGATGTAAAATGTAGAAGAAAAAAAAATCGTATTCCGTAGGAAATTAAAATTTAAATCACAAACTCATTTAGTGCACTCAAACATACACTTACACGTACACAAATATAAACACGAATGTATTCAAGCTTGCGAGCGCGTATGGATACTTAAATGATTATGTAATGGTTTATATAATAATACCTAGTAATCAATTTGGTAAAAGCTGAAAGTACGGTATTTTGTTTAAAATTATAATCACTGTTATAACAAAATATAATGTACTATTAAAATTCTTTAGCCACCATATTAAAATTTCAGATCGTAAAAACTCTCATGGCGTTGACTATTATTTTATCAAAATTTCTGACAGTATAAAAAAATAATACAATTCTAAAAGAAATTTAAAATCAATAACCAATTGCTTATCATTGAAATTTAATTTAATTTAATTTTCGTGCTTGGGTGTAAAAAAATTGATTTTATTTCGTTTCTCTTGTGATTTAGTTGAGTTAATTTAATTATTTTTTTTTATTATACCTTTTATTAAGAACATCTAAACTCATAAATATAATAAGTATTAATTTTTTTTTTAAGAAAATTTTGTTAGATATTTGGAATTAATTCGATTAATTAATTCTCATTATTATGTGATAAAATTTATACTACATTGAGAATTTTATATTGTGTATTACTTTATTATATTTTTTTATAACTATTCATTTTTGAATAAATTAATTAATAAAAATATTCCACGGATGAATTATGTGATTAAATTTTTTAAATATTTTTAACAGGT
>JAAAKQ030421881.1:25698-43213 GCA_010016005.3 Zanna intricata
ATAAATAAAAAATAATATGCTTTCGGTAAATGAATAGAGAACATAAATAAGAAAAATAAATAAATATAGTTGTAAAGTACAAGGATATACTTTAAAGAAGAGGAAAAAAACGGTTACAGTTGTTCGGAACGAAGAAGAGTCTATTATGCAAAAAAGGAAACGTTCCACCCTTCTTTATAAGATGTTCCCCTTTAAAAAAAGAATAGAAGGAACCTAAAGTCCACTACTAGATGTACAATCATTCGACTAGAAAGAAGTAAATCTTCAAAACTGTCCATTAATACATCGTAGTTTGAAACCGAGGGTGATCATGAAGTACAAACTGACCAAAAATCGACAAATAGTAATACTAGTAAACGAGGCAATGAATTAAATCAAGAAGTTTTAACTTTTCCCTATTCAGTAACCATACCACCCACTACTTTTTAACTCGCATGAATCACGAAGAAGAAGGAAAAAAAGAGGAAGATAGAGATACAGTAAGAAATAAAGGGAAGAGATATAACTGGGAAAAAAACTGTATTTTTGTATTAACAATTCATTGTGAAAATCATTGAAGAGTAAAATTTGATGAAAATGTAAAATATCTAGATGTGGTTTTTACACCCTCGTAAAGAAATGTATATCTTGCAATAAATGCAAATAAGTCGTCCACATTATAATAAAGAAATATACAAATGAATGGAAAGAACAAACCAGTTGACATTTTATTCACTTTTTACCAGTATAAGGTTTCCTTCTTGTTACTATTTATTCAACTTTTAAGAAATGAAAATATCCTTTTGCATTAAAAATGAGCAATGTATAATTAAATATAGTAATATAGAAGGGATAAAAAAAGACGTAAAATATGTAAAGAAAAAAAAAATTAGACGAATAAAAATATAGTTATTTAATAAAAATGAGTAGAACGTCAGATGTAATACTGAATATAAAGCAGTTTAAATTGATTTTAAGATACTGATATAATTTTAATAGAACCGTATAATTTAATAATACTAACATAACCTCACCCATGCAATAATACTCCCCCATTTTATTAATATTTTTTTCTCTCTAATACATTAGATATAAATCTCCTTTTATTCCTTAAAAAAAAAAAAAGATAAAAAAATAAATAAGTAAACATGATAATTTAACGAACATTTTAATTTCTTGAACGGCTATATTTTTATTATATCACTATTAATTTCCTGGCAATTAGCTATATTAAAGAGGAATGTATGATGTTCATATCAAAAATGGAGTTTCGGGTTTTTTTCTATAATTTTTACGTTTTAGGGTCTAGTATCTAGAACAGTTAGAATTTTTACGTTTTAAGGTCTAGATAATATGTGTACTGCTTCTGGCCTTATATTTCAAGGATTTATTGAACGGATTTTCTTCAAATTTTTGTTCAGATATATCTATACATAAAGCATTGATCATATTAATCTTTTTTCAAAAATCGTTTTGGGGGTGGGTGATATCAATATAAAAATTAGTTCCTATTTGCTTAAGAGGCATTTTTGAGAAAATTTTATTAAAGCAAATTTGATACCTACAATTCATATATATAAAAATGTTTTGTTTTTAATCAATACCCACCTGTTGAAATTGAAATATATAAATTTTTTGTTCTTCCGCTCTATCACCCTTCGGTTTAATATTTTTTAAGAAAATTTTGAAAGTTGATATATAGAGTTATTAAGAAAGCTCTAATTTTTTTTTTTAATTATGGATCCCCGGAACAACCTACATTCTGTTTTTTATTTCTTTTTTTTAAGCTCTAACTCTAAAATTTTATTATTCAATAACTGTCAAATCTTAATCTTTGAATTGCAAATACTTTCGGCAAAGCCAGAAGGTTGTATGATTTGGCCGGCGTAGTCGGGAAAGTCATGAAATAGTCTGCCAGCTTTTATATAAATAGTATGCCGGCCACCGTGGCACGAGTAGTAGCGTCTCGGCCTTTCATCCGGACATCTCGGGTTCGAATCCCCCGAGTAGGCATGAGGCATGGAATTTTTACAAGCTAAAGAATTGCCAATTCATCTCATCATCTGAAGCAATACCTAACGGAGGTCCTGGAGGCTTAAAAAAAATTATTCAGAATTATTTAAGTTAACTTCAGCAATATTGATCAGCTGTTCTACCAATCATTTTACAATTTCTTTTTCTAAAACCGTTACTAAATTATAAAAAAAAAAAAAAAATTAGAGAAAGTAATTTCAAGAGGTGACTGAACGACAATGAGACAAGAATTTGTATCATTTATTTTGCATATAAATCATTTAAATTATAATAATCCTCTTTAAATTTCAGTACATTAGAAATAAAATTTTAAAAAATCAATTCAAATAGGATCGCTAACACTTTTATTAAAAAAAGTTTTTCATATCAATAGAAAACATCTTTGCTATATAATACGTTACAGGGTAACGTACTTGTTTAAGGTAATGTAATTTACCCTACTGCCTTGTAATACACTGCAGAAAAAAAATTACACTGATAAAATGAAAAATATTACCAAATCATATTCTTGTGGAGCTCTTTTTGGACAGTATATATATATATATATAAAATTATTTTAGTGACCTCGGGGACCACCGTTAGGTATTCTTCAGAGGATAAGATAAATGATTTGTAGCGTGTGTGAAAATACTATGCCTGACCACCTTCTGGTGAAAGGATGAGACGCTACCACTAGCGCCATGGAGGCTGGATGGAGAGTATGTATTTGAAAATATAGTTCCATTAATAAATGATAGTAATTATGAAATATAATTAAAAAAATAAACACATTATCACATACAATTTTATCGAGTTATACAACAAAATAAAACTTATTTACTTAAGATAAATTAAAACTTTTAAGCTGACTAAGAAGAAAAAGAATATAAACATATCAGGTTTTATGTATAGGGAATAAAAATAAGAATGAATGAAGAAAATAGACCGGTCAATATGGAAGAGGGTCCGATTGAATCTGTAGGGAAATTTGTTTATGTAAAGTTACAGAAGAATGCAAAACTGAGGGCGTAAAACCGTGGCATAAGAACGGAGGGGAATAAACCATACACTGTGTAAATTCAATCGTGCAAGTGCGTTTGAATGTGAGTACTGTATTTCTGTTTGAGTGTATACGATTGTAAGTGTATGCATTCAAACGTGTGTGTGTGTGAAACTAAGAGAAAATCGAAGAGACTTACATCCGGTTCACCGCATCCGGTCAGTATAAACCAATATTGAAGAATAAATTATTCCTTTAATCGATGTTTCCTAAAACTGGACTAGTAACGACGTAATCAATAGGTCACTACTATTTTTGTTACTTGAGGTATGAGATATAGACATGCTGTTAACAAGTTAACAGTTATCATTAAAGTAATAACATACATAAATAGACACCCTTATTATGTATTGCTTCTATAATTTATTTCATTTTATTACTAAAATTTCGTAATAAGCATACAAAAGACATTTTTATTTAACTTAATTATTTATCCTGCATTTTATTCCAAGAGATGTTACTTTAATTTTTCTTTTTTACACTAATGTTAAGTAAAAATACCCAAACCAAATATTTTAATAGTTTTCCCGTTTGTAATACTAACACCAAATAAAAATTAATAAAACAACTATTACAAAAAAATATGATTTACAAATTTGTACAATGAATAATAATTACACATTATTAAGACATTAATTTTTCATATTAATTTGTTTATTATATCCTGGATGTTACAATATAATAGAACGAAAATATAAAAAGACACGAGAAATCAGTCACTAAAAAAAGATCTTATTTTGATTATCAAGAATAATAAAAAAAAAAAACATGCTAGGCTTGCTTGGAAAACTGAAGCGTTAAATAATTTACCGTTGAGTTTCTCATTAAGCCGTTTGTATTTTTTGATATCAGCTTGCAACGTGCAACGAAATTAAGATAAAATATATGCTTCTAGTATAGTATATATTCCTATATAATATATATTCCTAGTGTATACTTTACTTCATCAAAGAAAACAATTATGTAATAAACATCACTAGAGAAACTTACTTAAATTTTTTTAATTAAAATTATTTTTTTTTAAACTGAATATTTTATATTGAATGTCTAATAAATAAATATACTTTCACAATTAGCAAGAAAATAAGAAAAATTGGTAAATTATAATTACATTTTAATAACAGTCGTACATTTTTCAGAAATAAATTTTTATTCATTTTACAAATAAATAGTTTTGATAAGTATAAAATAAAACAGAGTTAGTAAACAAACATAAGCTAAAGAATAACAACAAGAATTAAAATAATTTTTTTTTTTTTTTGAAATAGCGGGCATCAACAACTATGATCATCAGCCCTTTGGAAACTGGTAGCTAATGATAAAATGCCATGACTAAGCGGGATTTGAACCCGGGATTTCTGCAAGAAATGTCAAGTCGTTAGTTAAATAAGGGGTAAAGATAAAGATGTAGAATAAACAGTAAAAAAGGAGAGAATAATAATTAATAATAGAATAAAGGAAGTAGAAAGAATGAAATAAAAATATACAGGAGAAGGTAAGAAGGATTAAACTTAGATTACTTGATTAATTGAGAATTAATCAATACAAGAAAAAATTATAAACATGATGAAGATTTTTATAATAAAAAATAAATTTTTATGACCTTTTTAAACATAAGACATAACTTGTATTTCTACAAATAAATACTGAACAAAGATAGAAATATTAGTATCAAACTAACGCAGTGTGAGAATAGCGGTACGGTGTAAAATAGAGTTGATGAGGGTTGTAGAGAAGGTCAGAACAAAACCCCAACCATTGCAGTATAGAATACTACTAAGGCAAGAGACAAGCAAAGTAAAAGCAAGCAAAGCAGGCTGTACTGAAACGTAACCGCAGAACCGACCACATTTCAAATCCGGACACTTTGTTTTTATTATTATGATTATGGATGAACAATCTGACGCCAGCACAACTTTCAACCGGACTCTGTCCTCTTTCCCCTTAAACATTCTCTCCCTACATTTTCCTCCTTCTTTATCCTCATATTTGACCACTCTACCCGTCACCGATTTTACTACCACTGAACCCCTAGACACAATCATATCTGTCGTCCATTTGAAACTAAACCTTTCAAAAGCGTCCGAATAATATCACACTCTTGTCGGTCAAAATCTTAAAATGACATCTTAGTAATTTCATTCTGTACAGAGTCAACATAATTCACTTTATTATCTATGAAACTGAAAATAAAATCTTTCTCTATATATATTTATTATTTTCTAACTGATGTAACAAGATTAAATATTTTTATTAAAATTAGTATAATGAAAAACATAATCAATAAATAAAAATAGAATTATTAGAAAAAATTACTGCATAAATAAATATAAATTTAATTTTCAGGTTTAAGAAATTTTTAAGTTATTAAAGTATTGCATTTTTAATGGAAAACAGTCAAGTATGGTTATTGCCGCTTTAATTAATAAACATCATTTATAAAACAAAATATATTTAAATAAAAACAATACAAATTTCGACTTTGTGACATCGGAGTTAAATTAAAATCAAACATTATACAACGCTGTCTTAAAAAGGAAAAAGAGATGAATAAAAACTGACGAATTTTTATTTCTTGTTACATTTACTTAATGACTGTTTTTTTAATCTTTTTTAAATAATTATTTAATTTTAACATTATTTTAAATGAACCGGTTACAAAAAAAAAAAAAAAAAAAAATATGTGATGTACGTGTGAAAAAATTACGTTTATAAGAAAAGCAAAAGGTAATAAAAATAAGAAAGGCTTCGTGATACAAATAAGAAGGATTACATAGAAACAATATGAAGAGAATACTGCCGAGTGAAATCAAATACTAAATAACACTATAGCACGGGAATATGTATTCTTAGGTAAATTTTTTAATTATTTTACTAAATTTTTGCTAGAAATTACTTGAATATACGAATGAATTCAAACTATATTACATCATGGTAAAACTGATTAATTTTAACACATTCAATCACAAAAAAGAAAAAAAAATTAAAAAGAAAATCGGATAAGCAGGAATGTAAAACGGTGGTATATGAACCGTAAATATAAAAAAGAACATTACAGAGATTTAAAATTGAGAAACTGAATGGGCTAAGCAAGTATATAGTTTTTTGAAAAATCCTTAATTTTGGGACCTTGATAAAAAAAAAAGATTTTTAAGAATATTATTTTGTTATTATCCATTGAATTAAATCATTTTAATTTTCTGTTACACTAAGAAGGTTCCCTTTATAGATAATGTAACTGGGGATTCATTATTATTTAAAATAGCATTACACTAAATATGAATAAAAATGTGCATAATGTGTACACACACATATATATATATATATCATTTTAAAAATATTATATAAAATAAACCTACATTTAATTACTTAACGCATAGCTTGAACGTATATCTGAACTTAAGTATTATTTTATTTAAAAAAAAAAAAAAAATTAAAAAATATAAAGGTTTCTTTTGATAAATCAAAAATAGCTAACCTAATACGTGAAAATCTCAAAACACAACGTTAAAAGTTAAATTCGTGTAATTAAACCCTAAACAATTTGAAATAAAACAGGCGTAGGCAAGGATCACCCTGCCAACGGCTGATGGTGATAAACCATCAGGTTTATCACCACTTCTATCTTTAATTGTGTATTGGAAAAAATAGTAAGGATTTGTAAATGTGAAACTAAAAGAATGCAACATTTTCCAATGAAAATTAGGAAGAAAGAATTAATCTATTGAAATAAACTGCCAAAAAATTGCAGACGATCTTGCCATAATTTCCGAAATTGATTCTGCCGCTTCAGACACATATCATTCATACAAGCAGTAAGCACCGATTCAGCTACCTAACTGCTATGGTAAGTAATTTGACCTATTTAGGATTTAGAATCTGCATAAACCTTAAGTTTTATTACAGTTCAATTTTAACAAAACATTTTTAAAATTAAAAAAAAAAAACAAGCTAATTTTAAAATCTAAACAAACACCAAAGTGAATCAAGAAAATTGACTGAATTTTAAAACTTATTCCGAATCGGAAATCTAGAGCTCAAAAATTTTAAATGTAAAAAATGTACAATTAAAAAAAAATTTAATGTAGGTAAATTAAGATCCAAAATACGGGGTAGTTTGAATAATTTATTCCTCTTAACTGTAGTAAAATATAATTTTTACCGATTTTATGGTTTTTTTTAAATTGAATAAAAATATTTAAAAAAAATAAACAAAAATTTCCCTCTTTCTTTTATAGCAGTTTTTATTTCTGGACAAAATATAATCAAACTTATAATATGATTATTTATTTTTAACAGAACAGATAAAGATTTTAATTAAAAGTTAAACATTAAATTAACCGAGATATATAATTTTAAAAATCCATTATTCCAAACGGAAAATATGATTATAATTAATTTTTTAAAAAAGAGGTAAATTAATATGATTAAAATATAATGTAAAAGGAATAAAATCAAGGCTTAATGTTAGAAAATTTGATTTTATTATATTTTGAGTATCACTTGATAAAATATGAATGAAATTTATAAACGAACAAGAACTGCAGTAATTAAAGGCATACATGTTTAAACAGTCTTATGATAAAGGATAACAAAATTACAGTAGAGAAGGGGTGAATGAAGAAACGAGGAGGGATGTGTGGATGACGGGATGCAGAAAAGGGTTGTTTGAGAGCGACGACTTGGATGATGTAGGCAATATTTACTTGGACCGCTAATGACTGTGTACGCTATTTCAATGTTGGTTTGTGTTAGTGCGTATAAGTCCATGCAAGTATTGTGAATGTGTTTATATATATATATATATTCTACATGTTGTGATCTTTCTCTGTCTGCACAACATAAGAGATGTGTGCTGTGTGTTGTCGGACTCAAAACATCGTCCCGACGCCGCAATGAAGGCATTTTTACAGCTGTTTAACACCCCTCATAAGCCTCTTGAGCGGCTTTTATTGGTTGTTTCAAAGCTACATTAAAAGCCGAGGCTTTCCGGGATACTCTTTCTATCTCTCTTACGTTGCCTTCTCTTTTCACCCTCTTGTAATTACCTCCAACTACCACTAAATATCTTTCTCTGTTTCACCCAATCTCTCTCTTTCTCTTTTACAGCTAACACACGCTTTCTCATATTTACACGTACTCACATAAACATACACATGTATAATACCTCTTGGCTCAATCAGTAAAAGAGTATACATCCACCTAAAAAGCTGCCAAACACTTAGGGTAACACTACTTCAAACCACTAGATACCCACAAAACCATCATTTCACAATACATTAATAAGCTCGGTGTTTAAACATATACAAAAGATATGTATACAGCAAGAGATTAAAATAAACTCTTTCACGATTATTAACGAAATACTTTTATTTATTACTATACTCATTTAAAATTATTAAACAGTATTACTTCTTTTAGTCAAAACTATTTTAGAAGAAAAAAAACATGATGAGCTTGACTGACTTATACTCTAACAAAATTTATGAAAGAAAGGTATTTTATATTTTAGTTGTAATATATCATTTTAAAAAAGAGAGGATACTTAATAAAACTTAATTAAAAGAGAAGATACTTAATTAAAAAACTTAATAAAATTATACAAGAATATAATATTTAAATTGGGCAATAAAAATTAGGTCAATAAAATTATACATCCCGGTCAGGCATGGCATTTTTCACATACGCTACAACTCATTCATCTCATCCTCTGAAGGTATACCTTAACGGTGATTCCGGAGGTCAAAAAAAAAAAAAATTAAAATTAGAATCACCATCACAACAATAAATTAATTGTTAAAAAAAACGAAAAATGTCATTAAAGACGTAATTACTTTAAAAATGTCTTCTGTGAACTTAGATAAAATTGGAAATTGAAAAAGTGTAAACAAGACGTAAATATTAGTATAATGCTAGACGAATTTTAAAGGAGGAAGAAGTTAAAGAAAATGAAGAAATGAACAAAGATGGATCTGAAGAAAGAAAAAGTTTGAATAATTTTAGTTTATAACTGTCACAAAACAGATTTATACAACAAACTTGATAAAGTGTTGGAAGTTCTCTCAACAAAATTTGTTGATTAACAAAAAAAAAAAATTATATGTTACAATAGATTGGAATATACATAAAATTTATTCACTTTTGCGACAATATATCTCTACACTTCATTCTAAACAATTAATATAAATAAAATAGTAAGGAAAGAGACTATAATTAAGGAATTTTTTTTTCAAAATGACAAAAAGGAATGAAAAATGTTTTATTTCTACACTTTCAATTTGATAATAAGCTAGATTTACCAGAAAAATTAATTATTGAACACTAAAAATTAAAAACGAAAATTTGTGATAAGATTTACCTACAAAAGAGGTAATTCACTATTATTTTTCACACAGGATAAACCTATACTTCCCATGAGTTAGGTTTTTAACTTATTCACCATACAAATGTGAATAAGTTAAAAAAAAAATACTCATTTCATTTGTTCCATCTAGTATAAGTAAATACATAAATGATATTATTGTACTTTTAACAACTGTACCTAATCTTATTTTTAACAATAATGATAATTTCGTTTAAAATCATATTATGTAGTTTTATATACAATGCTAGTACTCAATAAGTGTTATGTACTTCAAGGGGGGAAAAATGAGTGAATCAAAAATATATTAAAAGTATAAAGCGAGAAAAGAATATGAAGAACAGGAAGTAGGGAAAAGAGTGCGGAAAACGTTGGTACGAGATTGGAGAGTTTGGTGGTAAAAGGAGCTGGGGTGAGTGGAGTCAATCAAGGATATGGAATAATATAATACAGAGTCCAGTGTGTGAGTGAACTAAAGGCAGCAGAGAAGCGAGTAAGCGGTGTGAGTTGTGAGCGAGTGACCCATCGTTAGTAGGGACACAAAGGCGCTCGTTAGGCCGTGCAACACAGCTAAAGAGAGAAAGAATGAGCGGAGTAAGAGGACACCATCATCGTACGTACCACTTTAGACGTGTTCGTCATCTCTTGATGGAGACTAGTCGCTGGACGTTCATTTCTCCTTATATTGGGCACAAATACACATGCACACGCTCTGAGGATTAAAACTTGTGCTTCAACTCGGCGGGAGACCACCCTAAACTCAAAAACCTTCCTTCCCTTAACTGGAGAATCTGCTCTAGCTTGTCGGCTTCAGCAGTTCGTTCTATTCAAAATCACACCTACCCTTCACTCAATATTCTCAACTGTTTCTCTCATTATATCATCCATTTTATAACTTATCACGCTTTCAGTATTTCCTTTTCATATTCATGTACATAAATACATCCTCGTTAGGCATTTAACTCCGAAAATTTAATAATCAATAGCTGGTGAAATTCCCACAATAAAAACTATGCCTTGACAATATCAAACATAACGAGAATATATATATATATATATATTTTCTATTTCACACGAATTATTCTTTCATAATGTAAAACAAATTAAAAAAATCCACTATTTCATATTGCAAATGTACTAGAATTTTTCAGGACTTTATAAAAAATTGGAAGACGTAATGACTTAGTTACTCGTATTTATCAGCAATGAATCTGATATATACGAGTATGAAGAAATATGAATAATAAGAATGTCTCGTATCTCTTAAGAAAAATTTTGACATTTTTTAAGTTTCATCATGGTAATCAATGAAATTAAAATAATAGAAAGAATTTTCTACCATAACTAAGAAATACCAAGTGTTCTTATTAAAGAGGTTTTAAAGCATTAGCTATAAATAAATTATTACTAAATGCAGAATAAAAACAAACCAACGGTTTTATTAATTCAGATACACTATTATTCTAAGAAAATGATAAGAAAAAAATTGTAGCCTATTATTTAATTAAATAAATATTTTACTAACAATATTACTAGTACCTTATTTCTTTTAAATTAATAAAAAGAAAGTTTCTATTAAATGTTTATCGTACGAATAAATTTTCTGATTAACAGAAAATCTAAAAAAAATCATAGTTATTTATTGTGAAATGGGCAATAGAAAAACAACAGGTAGAATAGAACAGTTACTGTGATTTACCTTACTATCTAAGGAATTTACGGGAAGTAAGAATAAAAAAAGTAGGATTCTGAAGCAAGATAGAAGGAAGAAAAGAATTGAGGAATCATATTAAGTGTAATGGCCTTGAAGTTATTGAGACAATTTTGATCAAAATAAAAGTCAAAGGAAAATCTACGCCACGGAAATAAAGTAAAAGTACCGATCAAGAGATAAATACCTTTGTTAGAATTGAATCCAACTATTCCACATACAATATAAAGTAATTCTAGTTCACTGTATCCAAAAGTAACTGGAGTAACTTAACTTATAGACTTGTATTTCTTCTTCTTCTTCAGCTCCTTCTAAGTTTGAGTCCCTTATTTTTTGTTTATGTTCCCCCCTTTTTTTTATACAGCATGAACACAACAGCATTGGATAGGATCACGTTGCTTTATGTCTTCGTAGATATTTTCTCAACCATTCTCGTATACTGTTCTAACTTGCGTATATATATATATATTCTTCTTCCTTTATCTCAAATAATGAAAACGTTTCTCTCTTCCCTTTCTTAAACAAAAAAAAATCAGATGTCTCTTATCCAAGTTCCTTTTATCTACCATAAATAAGTAAAAAAAAAAAAAAAACTTGAAAAAGTTAAAACGGAGAAGACATAGAGAGAGATATTATTAGTTAATTTAATCAAACTTATCTGTAGAATATTTATAATATTATTTTTCTTCCAAGTAAATTAGATTAGAAAAAACTAGATAAATTCCTGAGATAGAAGTATGAAAGTGTGTACTAAAGAAAGGCACTAATAAATATTATAATAGGAGAAATAAATATGGAATAAATTAGAATTTTAAAATAATATATTTCGTTAAAATAAACAATGTAATAAGTTAATTCTCTATGTGAATTTTCTTAGATTTATAGAATACTTTTTAGAGTAGAACTCTTCTATGATTGAAAAAAGGTATGATTATAAAAATACAGATATTAAATTCTTTCCTCAAACCGATTTCTTATGACAAACCGATTTTTTATTCAATAAAATTTTATTTTTAATATTAAAATTTTCCTTTGTTAATATTAAAGTGCCTCTTGAGGTTTAATCAATAAAAATATATGAAATATTCGGATTCCTATACTTTTAGTTAGAAAAGGAACCAAATTAATATTTCTAGCATAAATACCTTAAAATTTTAGTTCCTAGAAGGTTTGAGTTAACTTTTTATGTATCAAAATTAATGTATTAGAATAAAATGCCAAAACACCAATTTGTTATAAAATTTCATTAATATTATTGCAGGATTAAACATCGAAGAAAAACATGCAAAGATCTTAGCTAAATTATTAACAATTATAAATTAAAATAAAAGTATTTATATGTATTTATTGATACACTGTCTACAGGATGATTCTTTATAAAACCTAAGAATTTTTCACGCCCATAGAATTTTTCTATCAAGTTTGTTCTGTTTTGTTTAAAATAGAAATAGTTAATTTTTTTCATAAAGTTTATTACTTCAATTTTTTCAGAATTAAATCACCTACAGTTTTGATAATAAAATTTACGCATTTATCAGACATTAAACAAAGTTATATACCTGAAACCTAAAAAACGTGTTTTTCGTCATTGAATTTTTTACTTTATTTTACTTTGGATATCATGAAAACTACGACACACGAATGAAAACGCTAGTGTACACGAATGTACACTAGAGTTATGGGGATCTGTTTTATTCGAATTTTTAGGTCAAAAACACAAGAAATTATCAATTTTACCACTAACAATTTCAGTATGACCTCATTTCATTGGGAGAACTGTGATCCGGGTAAGATTTTTCTCTATCAGTAACTCGATAACAAAGCATTTTCGGACATATGTTTGTATTAACATTTTTCCACATTTCAAGCTCCAGAATCAGTTCAAAACTTATTTAAATTCCCTCCTCAATCATTCTGTATATATTATCCTGTTTACAGAAGTGGATTTTGCAGTATCATCGGGAGAAATTAAAAAAAAAAGAAAAGAATAACCTCTTATGAATAACTTTTCATGAGCTTTCTTCAAATTCGGCGAGTTTATATAAAACAAAATGAAAAGATTTTAATTAATTGTGGAAGAGAGAAATTTCTACAAGAACTTTTTAAAATATATACACCAATGAAATAGTTTGTACGCCCAACCCACTTCGACGTAAACCATCTCCTCAATATTACCTCTTCTACTCTTTTAAGTTTAGAAAAAAGATTAATGGAAAATATTTTTTTTTTATGATGATGTATCAGCAAAAATTGAATACGAAATCAAATGAAATAAAAACATTAATTCCTCTTAATCCTAAAGCTACCAAAATAAATATATTTTTAACTGTTCCTAAGAAAAAAAAAAAGAAAAAAACATGCAGAGGCATTCGAGATTATTTACCTTAGATTTTAGTATCTTTAAAACCAGAGATTTAAAATACAAACAACAAAAATTTGAAGGAGAAATTGCTTTTACCACTAAAAATATTTTCCCTCATTTGTTACTGTAACGGGCATCAAACTAACACCAGATTAAACATAGTTTTATTTATGTATACGTTAGGAAAACAGTACATATTTAATATTATATTTTACAATAAAGGTTAATAAAGAAGGTGAAAAAATAAGAGGAAATTGGATAACGTAGCAGAAAAAAAAGAATAATAGAAGATGAAGCACCTGGTATTGTTTAAGAGAAAAAAAAGGAACGTTAAAAAAAATGAAGCGTAATTTAGCCAAGACAATCTCATAAGTTTGAGCAAGACAACACTAAACGTATCGTTAAAAACATCCCCCACACAAATCTTGCTGCACAACAGGGGTAAAAAGGGGGAGAGAGTGAAGTGAAGGATGGATAGAGATGGAATAAGGAGATGGTAGGAGAGGTCGAGAGGGTTGTTTAAGATTACACTAAAGGAAGAAAAAAAAGCCGGCATAAGAAGTCCTTAAATCCAATTTATATCCTGAAGCTGGAAGGGGGGGATTGTAACTTAGAGTAAGGGTGTTCTAAGGGGGGGAAGTAAGGCGGTGATGTGCCGCTTGGCCCCCATTACAATGCTATAAATCTGTACACCCTCAAGCCAACCGAGACTGAAGCGACCGCTTGCGACAAATTAGTCGTTCGTAGATGTTATTCTCTAAGCATAAGTACAGTAACTGTTCCGAAGCAAAATGTTAAGTGAGATATACTGCTTAACACAAATGACAATTAGAAAACACTTAGCCTTATTTTGACACATAATAATTTTAATTACAAATTAATCATCTTGTTAAGCTCCTACACATACTTTTATATAGAATTGAATTTTATTAGAACACAGTGAATAGTTAATTTAAAAAATTTTTCAGTTATATAAGTTAATATTTTATTCCCTTGAAATTTTATATTAAAATTTTTTCAGTCAAAAAAAGCTTGAAAACAAACATCTATTTAACACCTATTTTAATTTTTTTTAGAGTAAGTAGGAAGCAGAATACCAAAAAGAGAAAGAAATTATAAAAAGGTAAAAGGATTGCCAACAGCAAAAAGGACGTCAATTGAACTTGAAATATGGTAAAAGGAAAATGGACAAAACGAGAAAGTACTGAGATAAATAAAAGACGAGTAAAATTTTATGGTAAAAGATAACTAAACATCTAGACTGGGATATATTCTATGTAAAAATTGTCTTCAGGGAAGGCATACAGAAGGAAACGTAGAACGTAAAAGGAGAGGAAGAAAAGATAGGAATTTTTTAACGATATTAGAAAGGGATAAAGCAATAAGAAAATAAATAAATATGGTCAGAACAAAGGAAAATGAAATGTATACTGTTGAACTTCTCGAAATTAAACCTAATGAGAAAGAAGAAACAAGCTGAAAACTTAAGAAAAAATTTTGTTAATATTATACAACGTAATTTTATCGTTTTACCTCGTCGCTTACAAATATTTGTATTCGGTTATAAGCAATTACATGCTAACATCAAATTAGAACCACCATTCAGAAATGATTGTTTTTGTATATAGAAAATGCCAAGTGTGACTGGGATTCGGACCTAGGAGCTTTCAGATGAAAGGAAGATACGCTACCAGTTCGCTACAAGGGATCAGCATTATAAAAGCTTTAATGGAATTATGTGAATCCAATAAAACAAACGAATAAAATGAAAACATTTGTAAAATTCAAAGGAGAATTTTCAAAAGTTTCTAAGTATTGAACAATTTAGATAAATTTTGTGTTAGAAATAAATATTTTTTCCCCTAAATATATTTTTATCATATACAAGCGATTTTAGAAAATTATTTAACAAATAAATTGAATACTTATTCAAAAACAAAGCAATTATTCAATTTTATTAATTTTGTTCGAAATTTTTGAGCATCTGCAGGTAATTTTTATAAGGAAAAAAAAAATATTTTCAGATTAAAGCGCTTCAAAATAATGCATAATAATCTAATCAGAAATAGTATTTTTTAATTAGATACATAGATTATAAAATACAATCGTCGAATATACTACTAAAATTAGAAAATATAAAAAAACCATCCAGATTTGCTGTTTTGTTTTCAAATTTCCTGTTAGTAATAAATATTTAATGATCTAAACATTATCAGACATTCTACGTGGTTATAGTTATAAACTATTTACACTAAAGACTTAACTTTTTAAGTTTTGAATTCGCTATAAAACATTTAAATTACATTACATAAAACAAAATTGCTACATTTAAAAAAATAAGTGAAGTTTTTTCAATGTATTAGTAAAATAACAATTGATCATGTCATTTAATTTTAAAAATAAAAAATAAATTAACTGGTATAATTAATAACGGAATAGTAATACTAATAATAATAAATAGGGAAAAATTAAAAAAAATTTAATGTTACCACCTAAGGGTAAAATCTGAATCAATTACAAAGAAACTCAAGATAATTGTGAACGACAACTACTGAATTGAAATTAACTTTACGATATCTAATATTGATTTAAATAATTTTTATTTATTTATTTTTAAAAATGGTTGGTCTGAATAAAAAAATTGTTTATTTAGTTGCTAAGCAACCAAAAAGTTATATACATAAGTAACTGTTAATTATATACATAAGTAATTAAACAACCTCTTTTACATACACCCTTCAATTTTTTTCTGGAATATTTTAATTTTTATTTTATTTGAAAAAGATCTTCGTCAATAAATGAGTAATCAATTATTTGCACCATGAAAAAAACTTTTATTTTAAATACCATCCTAATCTTCACGATATACAAATTGATCTACGATAAATTAGTTAAATTTGAAGAAAAATGATACTTTAATGTAAGCGTATAAATGATTATAATATTTTTTTTAAATTTAAATAATGTTTGTTATAGTAAAAAATAAAAAAAATAAATTAATAAGAAAATTCAAAAACTTAATATTTAAAGTTTAATTTTACGCAATAAAAGTTAATAATCTTTCAGATAATAATTTCGAATTAAAAATTATTATTTTTATTTCATAAAATCCGTCCTTGAGCTCCAAAAAAATAAAATCTTGATATTTCATTAAAATCTTTTATTAATATAAAAGATACACGTTGCCATTTTCAATGTCAACATGTTTAAGAAATTTATATTTTTTATGAAACCACGTAAAGCTCTTATTAACCAACAATAATTAAATTGAAAAAAAAAAGATAAATAAAAAAATCAGTATACACCTAATATAAAATATTGTTCTGTTAAAATAATATCTCTTTTGAGTGAACGGTTAACTTAAAACACAATGACCAGCATTATTAATGCTAAATATTATAACTACCTAATTTAAATAGAGCTGAAGGACTACAAACATGCATTTCTCTGTAACGACTCGTAGCACAATAATATAAATGTTAGTTCTACGAAATAGAACTAACAATAATAATTTTAACTAAACAAAAAGCACAAGTTTAAACGCGCATACACACCCACACATCTGAACAAAAATGCATTAACTCATTTTACACAAGCAATCGTACGTGTGCATGTGTTTGGTAAGTATAAACTTATTCCATATACAATTTTAGTATATAAATGAGTCCAGTAATATAGTAAAATGAAAAGCAGTTGGATTTTGAAGGCACATAGGTTTAGAAAGAGATTCGTTGATATTTCTGTCTGCAGCTATGAACCATATGCCTATCTACCCTACAATTCCCAGGCAACCTCAGACGAAAGTATTAATTTGCATAAATTGGTACAGAACTCCACTTTCAGTAGTTTGAAGAGCTAAAATTTGAATATCTAATGCTTCAACACAGAGCTCCTGCTTTCAGTTATACATGCTCACATGTATATACGCATTCGGATAAAATAAAAGTAACCAATATATATATATATACATATAAACAAGTCTAGAAAATTTTGAATACGGTTCGTCATATAATCTCCTTCATTCACTGT
>JAAAKQ030421882.1:0-13246 GCA_010016005.3 Zanna intricata
TATATATATATATATATATATATATAAGTTGCTTTGTTATGAAAAGGTGGAAGAGGGCATCAATAGCTATGGTCAGTATTGCGGTAAAAGTTAATAGAGTATAAAAAGATGTCAAGCCAGACCGGGATTTGAATCTGGAACTTCCGCATGAACTGCCGAGACACTACCTACTCTGCCTCGGAGGTCGGCATATAAGATTTTTTTTTTTTTGTTAAGTCAATCACTTCATATTTTTAATAATTGAAAAAAGTTTTTGGCAAACGGTTCTGTCAAGGAGGGTCCACGTCGTAAAGGTTGTATCTTAAAATATTTTATGTGACTCCAGAAAGAAATTGGTTTTTGAAAATGAATGGTACTTAAATACTTAAAATTCCTAAAATATTTTAATTTTTGTTAATTGAAGTGGTCTAGAGATTGCTTTGTGAGTCAATAGATGCAATATTTTTTTATATCGTAAGTTTCTGGTGGATTTGAAGAGTCTGCCTCTTATCAATTCTATAATCAACTTTTCCTACCTTAACTTGGAAAATCAGATTTCACAATCTGTTGCATTTGAAAATTAGATTTATTAACGATGATTAACAGACTGTTATTACATTTCTTTCTATTATTCATGATTAAAAGATGTCACTGAAAAAAAAAGTGTCTGCTGTAATCACCACACAGTTATTTTTTTTAAGAAGTGGATTTTTAAATTGGTAAAAGATGCTTTAAAACTAAGTCCTACTTTCTTAATGATATTGTGTATAAATAAAAAAAAACCCAATAATTCACCTTTATATCTCAGTTATAAATTTATTTTCATTAAAGGAAATAGATTAAAATCTGTGATTATGGAAATATAATTTAATTACTTGTAGACACATTTCTCTTGACGGGAAAGGGAAATTGTAATACTGCCATACCTACCTCGGAAGCGGTAAATGGATCATCTGAAAATATTTAGATGGGGAAATATGTTTTCATAAATACTTACGATTTAGAGGAAAATTATACACTTCCATCGTGGTTTGAAAGATTGTTAACGTTTGATATTTGATAAACTAACTGATGTAATAGAAGATAGTATATGATTGATGTACTGCTTGTTAGTTCTATATATATATATATACATATGGTTGGGCAAAAGTTTGGAATGTACGTTTTATTTCGGTTTGTAGTTGATGTATGACGGTGTTTGACGTTTGACACGGAAAAGCTCTTCATTAGAGCTAAAAATGTATTAAATATACTGAATGGTCCCGAAAATTAAAAATGTATTTTTTTTTATTTTTTAAAAAATATAAACATATTTTAAAAATAAAATCACTATTTTTTGTAATATGAAATAGTCCTAATTACAGTTTGTTGTTTAGTTTTTTTTTAATCAGATATTAATTTTTTGTTTTTTTAAATACAAACCGACATGCAAGGAGTTAATGTTTTGATTTCATGATGTTTGAATGATTTTTTTTTCAATAAAAAAATATGGAAAGATCAAATTGTGAGGAATATCTACATAACAGTACAATTTTTTTTATGTATTGATTTCAGTAATTATGTTTTAACAAAAAGCAATTGTATATTGATTTCAGTAAATTTTCATAACTTGGTTTTGAAGTACTAAGAAAGAACAAAACTGATATGATCTCAATCAAGATTTATTACTTGCTTTTAATAATATGCAATAAAAGAAATAATTTTAAAGTAAAAACTTTTTAATTTTCATTAACTGAAAGAAGATGATATTAAACTAATAATTTAATTAATTAAAGATCCAGATTGGTAATCGGTTGTTTAGTTGTTTGACATATTTCACATTTTTACATCGAAAAAAATTGTGTTTTGAATATTACAGAATTTAATTGCTAAAGCAGAGACAACAAATGGTAAGATGCCAGTAAGTTCGTAATTTCGATACAGAAGCATCTTATTAACTTTTCACAGACGTTACTTTGAGAAAAAAAGAAGCGAAATGGATATTAAAATATTTTAATTTTTGATATTTTTTTTTCGAGGTTTGGAGGCTATTATGGGACAAGGTGACTTAAACTTATTGGAAAGCAATATGCCTCTAGTAAGACAGGTATATTTTACTTTAGTAAGACAAGGATAGAGTACAATTTGATTATTACATTTTACAATTTTATTATATGAGATATGTGGAAGGATAGATGCCCTTAAGGATTGTTAAGGGAAAATCTCTTTAACAACATTACGAACCTTGATTTTTTTAAAGTAAGCTATATTTTTAAAAGAACGATTTAAATAGTAGTAGTTTTATATCTGTTATTTCTAGAGGGCTACCTCCTAGACAGGCTCCTTGTCCTAGACTTGAATGTCTGTTACATTTGTTTTAAATTATTTTCTGGAAGCAGAGCTCATTAAATAAAAAATAAAAAAAAGAGAGTTAACCATCTCAATATTAGAATTTTTGGTAACTGAATATTTTTGAAGACTTGAAGATCTTGGTGGGCAAAGAGCCTAAAAATGTCGGATAAATTTATATTTGTTAATTTTTTTTTAAAGTAAAACATTTTTTGAAAATGAACGGCTCAAATATTACAACTTTCCAGTTTTCTTCAAGTAAATTGTTTTGTCACCTAAATTGAATACGAGAATTTCGCAGTCTTTTCAACCCCGTTGATGAGACATATTTGGTCTTGAAGAATTAAATTTAAAAATGTGGTAAAATGACTTTTGGTAAACGGTTTTTTTCCAGTCAAATTATATCATTATTAATATGTTATTAATTATCATATAGATGAAGCAAAAATTATGAAATTAGGTTATATAATTATGATTCTAAGAAAGAAGTAATCTTTAAACAGTTGTAGGAATTTTCATTCAGATTAGTTATCCAAGAAAAGTAAACAATTACGGTATGTATTTAACACGTAAAGATGTATCGATTTTACGAGTATAAGTAAAATATGTTGATGATAAAGAATTATACTAGACTATCGGACCAAATTTGGAGTCGGATCTGTGGTCTTATAAATTACTCTAACTTTTTAATGTATAAATTCGTTATTTTTTAAAGCAGTTTTTTTTTTTACTTATTTACTATTATTATCACACAATATCAAAATACAGTTGTACAAAACAATTATCCAACCTATTCTGATATACGAATTGAAACATGGATACTGTCAAAGAAAAATGAGAAATGACTCATGGTTTTTGAGAATGCTGAGGAAAATATTCGGGCTGGTAGCGGAAGAGGGAGTATGGAGAATAAGAAAGAATAGAGAATTGAGAGTGTTGTAAAAGGATCTTGACCTTATATTCAATATAAAAGCAAAATGAATAAGTTAGAAGGCATGTATTGAGAAGGCAGTAAGGAACAAGATTATTGGGAGTAATTAAAGACACACCAAGAGGGAAACGTCCGTTGGGAAGATCAAAGTTGAGGTGAAACGTCCAAGTGCTAAAGAATTTTCAGCAGCTGGGTGCAGACATTCGTCTGGTTGGGGATAGAGATGAAAGAAGATGTATACAAAACGGAGAATCAACTGAGATTTGTAGAGCCACGACAGTAAGTAATTAAAAATAAATAAATAAAAATAGACAAACTATAAAATCTATCTACTAGAAAACGATAACACTACCATCACAAATAGGATTTGACTGTTATTTTGGATAATTAAAGATTATATTTACATTTTATTTTACGTTCTGCGCATGTTTAATTTTACATACAAATAATATAAACTGCTATCATCAGTGTGTAGTCTTAAAAATAAAGCAGTAAATTAAATATTAATATGTTGTTTTGTATGAGATAACTGTCCGGTTTTTTTTTACATCGCTTATGACTGAGTAGTGCCGGCTGAGAACTAGTGACATTCACGGACCTGTGTGAACAGGATCGAGACGGTTTAGTTGTTACGTAGCGACTACCGGTAGTGTTCGATTAGATGAAACAGTTATAGTTACACATTTAAAAAATTATTATAATTAAATTTTCGTAGAAAATTTCGGTTTTATTTAATAAAGTCCTGTGTATTCAGACATTTAATAGAACGAAAAACATTTTCGAATACTGGGTAAGACATAAAATAATTTATCTACATGTAGAAAGTAGCTTAGGTAAAAATTGATTTTTAACAGTACGAATATTGCCAGTTATGTTAGTTTACAAAACCTATTTTATTGTTGCTTCTCTGCGAGTCGTTTTACTTGTTGAAAGTGACTAAAAAAAGTAGTCATTACTAATAACTATATATATATATATATATATAGAATTAATTCCATTATACAATTTTATGATATGAGAGATGTGGAAGGATAGATGTCCTTAAGGGTTGTACATTTTCGCTAAACAAATTAAGATAAATTATTGCTAATTGTATAAAACATTAAATTTCATTGTCATAAAACGATAAAAAGTAAGAAAATTTTAGTTTTAAATCTTAGAAAGCCTGTACATTGTTTTAATCTACTACCTGACCTAATTCTTAAGAATTACTAATATTGCATGCCAGGCTTAGCCGGAAAATTGTAGATTAAATAAATTTTATTTCCTCATTAACATGGCTTATTTATTTATAATACCTTTAATATTTATGTACTATCAAAATTTTCAGCCTAAATAACATAATTATTCTGGGAGAAATCATCGTTTGTTGTTGCCATTTTTTTTCAAAATTCTTTATGTGCCTCACATCTATAAAATATATTGGAGACAAAAAGGTTAAAAACAAATTAATGAACCCCTTTCTATGGAAAACTTAGATTTATATAAACTGTCTTAAACTCAGTAAAGATATTTGAATCAATAGTGCAAACTACTGTTTTTCTGAGTTTTACAATTAACTTATAAAAACTAAAACTAATATCAGATTTGTACGTTTTGTTAAAACTCCAGGACTAGATAAATTCTTTATAGATTTATTTAAAATTTCCATTTTGTTCATTAGAAATAATTAAAAAATGTTTTAAAAATTTTTACTTGCGAGAGTGTGGAGTGAAACGTCAAAATTGATCGAAATCTTTGCTAACTAGTATTATTATAATCCGTTTTATTAAGATTTTACTATTTTTAATAATTTAACATAAATATACAACAGATTTTAGTCTTTTATAATATTAAAAAAAAAAAAATTTATTCATTTATTTTCGCTGAACTTCTATTTATCCAGCATCCTACTTATTTGATAAGAAATCAAGTCACATCATGCTATATCTGCGCGGTTCAACATAGATTTTTAATACATAAATAATGTTTGTAATGTAATCATCTTATTTCTTTTAAAATATTAAAATAAAATAGTTAATTCACTTGTATTAAATAACTGATTATCGTGTAATGAATGTGATGACATTCTGTTCCATAAACATGTAGTTTTATTTTCTTCAGCAATATCCATCAAGAACTTTAGTACGAATACCTATCGTGCGCTAAATCTGCTGTTATTCTTGTTTTGGGTCGTAAATTTTATACGACTCCAAATTCCAGACAATCTGTTGTTTTTTTTTATGAACTCCAAAAAAAACGCATTGGTGCTACATTTGTGACATCTTTCAAAACCAATTTTTATTTGAAAAATACATGGAATAATAAGTCATGTAAAAGATATTGACCTAATTTTTACAAATTGTACACAATTTATACGAATACACAATAATTTATGGTTTATTTAAAAAATACAGTTCCATTATTTTCAACATTAAAGTACACAAAGGTAAATATATAATTAAAATTTACGTATGGAAATTTCAAAACTTCATGTAATCCTGTAAGCTGTTCAAGGAATTAAGAAAAAATAGTGTCTGTTACTTAAATCAAATTTTCTGATTACTATATTTTTTTAAATATCTATATCCTTACGTATTATCCAACCGTATCAATTATCACTGGCTTTTTTTATGAACAAAGTGGTTTATTACTGATCATATAACCAAAGATTTCCCCACTATTTTAGTTTTTTTTTTTTTTTTTTTTTTTTTTTAATTTGTTATGGGTTGGAAACAACGTTGTTTAAAATGTTTGGTCTTGTATGTATATTTGTTTAAATTTATTTTGCGATTATTTCCGAAACAGTTCAAAGTATAAGAATTATATCTGGTTAATATTGAGCTTAATATAGCAGGTTAGGATTAATTCTGAAATGTGACTTTTGAGAAAATAATAACAGGAGAACTAAATTTTTTTTTTAAATGTTTGAGCTGCAGCATATTTTTGTAACAATAAATAATGCATTTAAAATAAAATAAAATTATACAATTCATCAAATTTTCCAATAAAATATTTTTAATATAAGCACTTACACATACAAAAATTTCACTTTTTTATTTTGTTTATAATTTTTTCTATTTTAAATCATTAATTTTTTTTATAACCAATTTGTTGGTTGGGGAACAGAATTGTGTTTTTTTTATTATCAAAATATGATTAATTTAGAACGTTAATCACAGAATGTAGCTGATAACAAATTTTTGAGGTGAGTTTTATCCAAATGTTTCAAACTTTTATCACTTCGAAAACTTATTAATTAAATTTTATAATATCTTCCTGTGCCTTAGGGTTAATTTTTAAAAGGTTTTTCTGGTTTAAAAAAAGAAAAAAGTGCTATGAAAGACGAAGTATTTCCTTTAAAACTATTAGAATCTCGACTATCTATAACAAAAAAAAAAGACAATTACTTGACGTATACGTAGAATACAGCAGGGAAAGAAACTCTTTGGATCACTAGGAAGTGACCGTATTTTTTTGTAAAATATTGAAAATTATAGACGCACCGTTTTAATCAAAGGTCTTCTTTCTTTCCTAAATTTTCTTTTTCTACTCCGATGTTAAGAAAATTACAATGCTCTGTACATAAAGTAATACGTACACAGTTTTAAAAAGTTAAAAATAAAACTAACGTTTTATGTTTCTTTCAGTGTAAATCGTTTGGTACTGTATGCCACACTGTACTTTGTGTGCCGTTTATTACAATTCACTCAAATAATGCAGAAAATAACAAGGATGAATTTGGAATAAAACTCAGTTTTTCAATCAGTCATTTTTTTGTTGAATATTTAAAAAATTGATCATATCATAGAGTAACTCCAAAACATGTGGACTACAGATTTATAATCATTGATGATCTATATTATAATTTATAGATTCTATAATCATTGATGTTGTGTGATCATTTGTATTGTGTGATTTACAACTAGATTACATCGAATGTATGTTTTTTATTTTCACTTATAGTCAAATTTGATTGATTTACAGCAGTAACATCATGTGTTATTTATTATTATACTTAGTATTTTATACCACCATTGTGGGTTTATTTTGTAGATGCCAATCTCTGTTTCAAAAAAATTAACATGATGATTATCATGAAGTGAGTGAACAAAGAGAATTTTTGATATTCACACCGAGCTTCTGGAAAAAATTTAGTTTTTGATACTCTTTTTATTTTGGTCTTACTTCTTTTGCTTGTTCTGGCAAATAAAAACAAAAAAATCATTTGTCTTAGACCTAACTTAAATACAAGTACGAAATTTTGTCTGTTCACACGAGAACCAACCGACCGTTTGCTTTAAAATTTTCAGAATACATTTGGATTATCCCAGGGATGATTTTAAGACATAGATCAAGGCTCTAACTCCCTTGGGGATGAAGTTGAGAATTAAAGATATTCATTAAAGAAACACAAATTCTTTTACTTTCTTATACTTCTGTCACCATGGTAACAGAAGTATAATAAAGGAACACAGCTAATATTTTAGGAAGATTTGTGATCGCGAAAATTTTTGGTATTCAGATTTCAACGGAAATATCCGTTTTGACCATCCCTTAATCGATTTTGACTAGTCTCGGTGTGACTTCTCTATTTACGTATGTATCTCCCATAACTAAAAAAAAAAAAAAAAAAAAACGATTAGCCGTAAGATGTTGAGATTTTGGGTTTAGGAGTGTTGTAACATTTCGTTGTGCATCTTCATTTTTGATTGCAATCAACTGAACGAAAACTGTCCAAAAAAAGCCCAAAATCTAAAATATTTGGACTTTGGCTTTTTCTTAACTGTAGTAATTATCCCTTTTTGAGAGCTTTTCAACGATATACAATAAGTGGTACTTATTTTCAACTGGTTCCAGAGTTATTTGCAAAATAAAAGTTTAATTAATGAAATATTTGGATCTTACATCGGTTCTAATCCAACTTCCACTCCTTTTTTTTTTTTTTAAATGTATTGGTTTATTATTAATTATTAACCATTGATTGTAGAAAAAAAATTACAATAAATAATAATTCAATAATAACAATAAAAAAAAATCAGAAGTTATTAATGAAATAAAAGTTGATCTAAAAGAAATGTGTATATGTATTTTAATAGGCGTGCAAGAAAGTTACGAGAAGTTCACATCAGATTTTTTTTTAAACTAATATCTATAAAATATGTGACATTCTCACTAACCATGAGGAATGGAAAGCTGGAGTATTAAGATGAGATAATGTAATACTATCAACGAAACAAAAACACCACTTATTAATCTTAGTAGGATAAAAAACCTAGGTAAAATATTGCTAAATATTAAAACAATAACGGTTACTACTGTTAATATTATCATACTACGTAATTATCTTCATAGGAAGAAATAATTCCTTATAGTACAAAAAAAATCAAATTTATTATAATTGAATCAATGCAATTCAAAAAAATTGGAAAAAAGTAGAATATATCTAAAAAGTAGCATGATGGATTGTATAGGTAAATTTACTTAACATGTATTCATATGTAACATAATTCATTACTATATCATAACTTTACTAGGATTTGAGTACATAAAAAAATTTAAAAAATTAGTTTATTTTTATCTTTCATTTACAATTTACCAATTACATTTTCTTTTTAATCATTCAAAGATAATATCTTCTATGAATTCAAGTTTATTATCCTGAACTTAAAACAACTGGAACTCGGCTAGAAAGTATTATGAAAAATCGACATCAATGTTTAGAATAAAAAGGTAAAATGCTATACACTAACACGAAACAGATTATAATTATTCTTAGTTGAAATCCTAAGCAGTTAATAATTGAACTCTCAACTAGTTCCCATCTATAATGCCACGCATCTCTGCAATAGGCTGTCAGCTTATTCCAGTCCTTTACCCAGACGTTCAAAACTTCTATAAATAAATCACGTGGCAGCTCGACTGACCCTAGCCGAAGACCCTCTCCACTCGGCTAGACAGGGCATCGAGCAATAAAATGAAAAATACGCTCTTTCTCTTTTGTATTACATAAGTAACAGCAGTGTACGGTTACATATCTGACCCACGGATTACAATTAAGATCGGTTAGCACACACACCTTGCTTTCATAATCCATTTAATTGACGAGAATTTATTTACCTGTGTAAGATAACTATTTCCCTCTCCCGGATTCAAATTCAACAATCTATAATGATATGATAAAAGGATGACCCGCTCCCCCTCCACTTTCAATATCAGATGGTCTCTGACTACATTGAATGTTAATACTTTAAAATAGCTGGAAAGTCTTAAAATTTTATTAAATGCAAAGATTATAGACTATTCATTATTTAAAAATTAAGAACAGCAGAATTAAAAAATTATAAACAGTTTTCCTTAACGATTTACACAAAAAACGGATCTTTTAATAAAAATCAGTTTTTTTTATCGTAAAATTACAACTTTTTTTCAAGAAAAAAAAAGAAAAGGTTAGTAATAAGAGAAAATGAGTGGTCTGTACACTTAATTTTCAATTATTGGCTGATGAGGGTTATGAAAGGAAATTTAACTTAGAAACCGTGTTATTACATTTCTATTTGTAGTAATTAAAAAAAAAGGTAAAAAATTGCTTTTTAAATAAATACTATAAATATAAAATATGTTTTAAAACTCAAGATATGATAATTCGAAATAAATTTATTACTTCGAGTCAGTTTTCAATAAAATCCATTTTATGTTGTAGAAAATGGTAATAACTTATTCTAAATATTATGGAAAGCTGCTTGTTTTCTTTTAGACTTAAGAAGGGAAATTATTCAATACGTTGGGAAGAATTCGAGTTTTACAACTTTTTAAAAATTTTCTTCAAATTTATATATCTTAAATAATGGATGTACAATTTACTCGTTATATACCTTTCGTGAAGTATATTTATTTAGTAAAGTAATAATGTCATTCTTTATATTTTATTTATAATTAAGTCGGTATTAACCTTTTTCTGAGAAATTTTATATACTGTGTACAAACGCAAGTAATATTCAACAAATTTTTGAGTTTGAATTTATATAGAATTCTTAAAATGCTTTTTTTTATATATAGAATACGTATTCTATTTTAACGTATAGAAAAACAACTTAAGTGGGAAATGTAGGATACAAAAAAAAAAAGAATGGTGAATACAACAGGCATCGAAAGGAGTATTCAAGAAGGGTTTGCGATGTAGGTAGTAGTTGAGTGCAAGGGGGGTGTAAGGTGGGTTGCTTCTTCTGATAGCTGTACTCTGCTGGTTGAAAAGAGTTGGCGAGCGACAAGAGATGAGGGTCTATTCATGAAGAAATGGCGTGAATGCTGAAGAGAACATTCCTCGTGAAGATGTCTTCATTACACCAAGTGAGCCAATCTTCTACACTCACATTCCTTTTCTTGTAAGTTTTGATAAAACGTATTCATTGCGATGCGACTCTAATGTACTGAATATTTTCCAGTCCATTGAATTTGTTTCAAAATAAATATTAAAGAGTAATTTATTTATAACTCAATATGTGTTACGTATAATAAATACTGAAAAAAAAAAACAATATATAATTTTGAAGTAATATAAAATACAAAAATCTGAATGTTTTTCTGATAATTATATATTAATAAAGTTTCATTCCGATAAAAGTATAGCATAATGAATGTGTAATTTAAAAGATGTCTTTGGTACTTGATTTATATACATAACACGTTATATACTTTGGTTTATAATATGACGACTTAGAAATTTAGATTCGTCTATAATTTTTCATATCTCTGTATTTTCAATTGCGTAAGTGATTCAGATTATGAAAAAAAAAGTGAAACTAATGTTGCATAATTGAAAACTCTCTTATATCAGAAATAATAACTGGTATGTTTTAAAATTAATAAAATTGTTTTCAAACGGTCGTTTGAAGCTAGTTGTTACCCTCTTTTCAGTAGAGTTTCGTTAGCCCTATTGCTAATGGTATCCATCATTAAAAAGATCATAAAGTCCCTTGAGTAAAGAAATGAATTAAAATTCGATAGATATTTTATTTTGTTTAATACGTTCTTATTTTTTGTTGTAAATTTATTGTGTTCATAAATTTCATGCAATCAAAAATATCTTTAGATCTGAATTGCTATTTAGTTAGCGTAAAACTGGTGTTTTAGTTTATACCCTTATATGAATGTCCCATTCAGTATTAACAGGTAATTTAGGAAATTTTTTTTTTTTGTAGGTAATGCAGTATTTACTTATATTTCTCTCTCTCTCTCTCTCTCCCTCTCTCTCTTTCTCTCTCTCCCGGGCTGGGTCCACAATTAACTATTTCTGAGATCGAGAGAGTATCCAATGCCTCTAATGGGCCTCTCCACCTGCTGGCTGTCTGTCAAGTATGGCAGGTCAGCCCACCAGGTCCGGATTTTTTTTTTTTATTTTGCCTACTCTAATGGGGGAAAGTCATTTCTGACAACCCCCCCCCCCCCCCGGTTGCGGGTCTCTTCTTAACCCACTCTAATGGCTCAGTTTGTCTGATATAATGTCTCTGTCTCTAATACGTCTCTGAATTTCTGTCTGTCTCTTGAATTTGCTGTCTGTTTGCTTTTTTATTTGCTTTGAATTCATGTAGAATGTTATCTTTATATGAAGAAGGTCATTCATTAAATATTTTGTCAGATTTTTTTAACTTAACTGATTTCTTCAGTGAAGTATTGGCTTAAAAAGGTATATATGTATTAGGCTATGGAACATACGTGTAAAACTGGATGTTTGTGTTATATAGGATGATATGAATTATTGCGGTTAAGTTTAAATAATTTTAGTTTGTTTTCACACGTTTTATAAATATCTACGTTATATATTTTAAGTGTGATAAAGCAAAATAAGTTAAATGATTTGTTGTATTCGTATTTTCAAAGAAATATAGACTGTTGATTGATAAGTAGAACGTGTGAAGCTGTCATATTCTCCCTTCAAAATAATTTAATCTTAAGATTTCGACACATCAAGTTAATGAACTTACCCATCACTGATCCTAATTTGAAGTCTTTTCCTTAGCAGTTGCTTCGTTAACTTTTATTCGTAATAGAACAAAGAATTCTTTCTTTAATTTTTTCTTTCGAAAATTACAATTTTTTAAAAATTATGTTCAGTGAATGTAACCTAATTGATATTTATTAAATATTTTAATTATTTATTTTTTGTTATAATTATTTTGTTTGTTATGGAGAGGTATACGAACGGACTGATGTTGTGTTTAAAATTAATATAGTATTAGTTTACGTATAGTATTATGTATTATATTTTAATCGCTATCAAGAACATTCTTTTTTTAAGTAACTAGAATTCTGTTATCTGATTTATATATACATAAATAAATCTGATGTGGACTTCACATGAGTTCCTTGTACGCCTATTTAACTACATGTACACATTTTTTTAAAATTAAAGAACATAAAATTTTATTTCATAATTAACTTCTGTATTTTAAAAAAAATTATTGTTATTATTTATCGTACTTTCTTTTTTACAATCAGAAGTTAATAATTATTAATATATCAATATATTTAAATTAAAAAACAAAAATGTAAAAAAAAGGAGATGAAATCTGATTATAAGATTTGCCAAATATTACATTAATTAATATTTTATTTGCCTATTACTCTGCAACCAGTAAAAATAAGTACCACACTAATGATATATTGTTGAAAAGCTCTCAATGAGGGCTTATTACTGCAGCTAAGAAAAAGTTCAAAATCCAAATTTTTTTGGATATTGGGCTTTTATGGACACTTTTGATGAAGTCACTTGTAATCAGATAATTTCAACATTCTACGGCTAATAATTTTTAAGTTATACGGAATACGTACGTACAAACGTCCGCCGAAACTAGTAAAAATGAATTATGTGATGGTCAAAATGGATATTTCCTTTGAAATCACAAAACCAAAATTTTTCGTGATCACAATACTTGCTTTACATTGTACCTGGAAGTAAGAATTGATAACGTATTGGAAACTCTTTTCACCCGTTTTCTTTCAAAAAAAAAAATATATATATATATATAT
>JAAAKQ030421882.1:13346-35437 GCA_010016005.3 Zanna intricata
ATATATATATATATATATTCCGAGTAATTTGTTATATAGTAGGAAGTAAATATTTTTTCGCTATTAATATAACTACCAACGGTGATGCTATTTATCTCAATTACAAATCTATTCAAAGATTTGTGATTTTTAATTGAATTTAAAAATATTTTAATCATCTTTATTTAATTTTTGGAATGATCTGGTTGAAACTAAACTAGCTGAAACAGATACAGTGCAATAATAATTTCAGTTTATCCGGTAACTTTTCGGCTAGCAGTCTGTTTCATGCCTGGTTGAAAATATTTTATTAAGTGATAAAAATAACAAATTAAAATCTACTGAAATTACCAATAAACCCGAATTATTTTATAAATCTTATAACTTAAATTTCATTATTCTTTTTTTTTTAACATAGTAATCTAAAGGAAAATGATTTCTTTAGATTTTTCTGTCTTCTGTTCCTTCGACGTTTTAAGCTTCTATCCCTCCCGATAAATAAAATAACCTTTTAGTACTTGAAGTATCAACACTTAATGCTTTAAGTATCATCAACAACCGGGTATGTGATACACCATGTATTCCAAAAAAATAATATAACATTAGTATTAAAAAATAAAAATATTAATTCGGTTGAAATACGTACGTAATCTAGACTAGCCCAATTCAAAAATATTTATTAATTTATATCTTATATTTATAATTTAACGTTATGTTCAGTATCAAACTTTGTATCGATTTTTTTCATCTCCGTTTATATATAAGTTTTTTTTTTTTCGGTGGAGTGGGAGAGATGGGGAATTGCAGAAAAATGTAGCTTTATAAATAAGGAAATATTTATGGGTTGGCTTTTTTCCCTTTTCCTTTGTTAAACTGTGATTTGTAAGGAAACACTTTCGATTTTGAGTTTATTTACAGCCAGTAAATCGCATAAATGGAACCATCACTATGTTTTTTTTTTCTATTTTTTTGTAGACACAAGATTTGTGAAACGGAACTTTACAAATATATACATACACGCGCATTACATTACATTACTCTGATGTACTTAAAAATATATAATTTTTCTCCCTAAATTCTTTACTTATTTCAGTTTACAGTAACATATCAAGAATTGGGTTAATTAAAATTTCAAAAAGAAAACTTAAAATTAGTCAAATTAAAAAGTTAACAGTTCAGCGGTGACATTTCAACAATATTTAGTTTGAAAAAAAATTAAATTATTAGCCTTAGAAAATCTTTTCTTGAAATACTTATATAAATTAATTTTGAAAGTCTTTATTATCACTGCTTCTTAACCTTCCCGGAATTATTAGTTAATAATATTGTATGCAATGTCTGAAGAGTAAATCTCTTATCTTTATAATCTACGATGAAATATTTTCATACATATTTCATTTTTATCTATTTATAATTAAAATTACTAATTAATTGTTAAATTTACTATCGGTATTCAAGTCACAGTGAATATTATTATCATTTCGTACATACCATGTTACTGTAAACATAAATCTTAACATTCTGGACAGAACTGAGATTATGCAGAAATATTACGCAGTTACAATTTAACAAATTGATAAATAATGTTTGATTTAAGAAATAATTTAATAAATTTTTAGATTGTACATTTTGAATTATTTTTTATTTATACCAATATCATCAAAGTCTGTTAGTTTCATTATAAACAAATTTTAATTTATGTTGTGTTGTTTTCTTTTTTTTGGAAGCAGGATAAGATCAACAAGTGATAATGAATAGGACAAATCACAAATGAACAAAATTAATGTAGGACAAAAATATAAATCATAATTATAAGCCAAAAGCACAAATTAACTCGTCATAGGTAAAAAATGACAAATTTCCACACATTGGAAAATATCTCGTGAACTGGATTAAGGACGATTGTTGTAATATCGTCCGGCGTGAAATCCTTCTGTTTGTTTAGTCAGACCAATTTTTATTTAGTCTCTTTATCTTTCGCTCTTGTGAACGTGAACTGTATATAACCATCAAATACTTTTAGACAATTAAAAACGTACCATCAGCTAAAATTACTTCTTAGTTGTTACGCAAAAATGTTGTCATTATCACAAGCAATTAAGAATATTTTACTTTGGTCAACAATATGAACAAAATGTTCATTTTCTTTCTTTTTCAACTGAAGTTTTTTCAGCTACTGCATGGTTCTTTCAATGATTTTTGGCTCCGATACCACACGTTTCCACCGTCGTTTGTAAATGGCTTTACGTAAATTTTTCAAATTTTTTAAAAGTCATTGTGAACCAAGTTATTGTTAGCATTCATTTTGGAAAGCTGTAATTATTTTCTGCGGCCTATCAGATATACATTCTGTTGCTTTTAATTAACAGTTTACTGGTATAATATCGCACTAATTCTGTCTGTTTGATTAAATTTTTTAGTCATGCACATCACTGTTATTCACTATTTCCATTACACTTACTTTTTTTTAAATATTGCACAACATTCCCTCATTGTGCACCTTCAGCAAATGTTTCCTTTAGCCAAAATCCATTGCGTACTTTACTTATTTTTTTTTTTAAATATAGTATATTGGGTTTCTTTATTCGTAATACTTGTAATAAATTCCATGTTAAACTAATATTTAACGATATTTTTAAGTTAACATTAATTTTTTCTAATAAATTTAATGCGTCGCATTAAACAGCTACATTAATTAAACCGGTAACAATCAACAGACAAAATTACAGCGTTACCAAATTCCTATCAATCTTTATCTTCCTTATTCTTCTCGATTTCAATATGCCCGAAAGCTCAAATCTTTTTTTATTTACCTTTTTATATTCCCGATAGTATTTGTGCTTATATCCGTCACAGTTGTCTTTTTTTTTTATAAATTATTCTATTCTTCAAGTTTTTTACAAATAATTTTCAACACTTATACTGAGGAAAATTATATTCTTATCGAGTTATTGTTTAGTTTTTTATACATCGCATGGAATTCATAAATAAATAGTACTGATTATTATAACATCAGTACAAAATTTATCGGCGACAATACTTCGTTCACATATAAATATGATTTAAAATTACTTGAATAAAAATCTGTTCCATTTCATCAAAATTATGTTGATTTTTTATTTTTATTTTTATTATCTCAATTCCATATATAAAATATTTCATACATTTATAATACATTATCATATTTATAATACATTAGTATTTCCATATAATTTATCTTACATTATTTTCTGATAATTTTTTCTTTAGTTTACAGTGCGTCTATTTAATTTTTTTTTATAGAAGAAACTAATTTTTTTTTGGGGGGAAATAAGGAGAAATTTTAATTTAATCATATTTTCTACGTGGGTTCTGTAAGAATTTATTATTTGCTAATTTATATCAAAGTTTTGAGCTGTATGTTAATTTTTAAACAGTATTTTAATTGAAAATAATACATATTAATTAAAATAAATATTCTCTAATTAGATTTACTTGCTTAAAATTTTAAAATTTAAGGGGAATTTTATAAAATTCCCCTTATTTAACATTATAAATTTATCACTGTAGAAATTATAAATGTAGTAATATTGAAGAGCCACGCTGAATGTTAATATAAACTAACAAAGATTTTAAACGGCTTGTTATTTTTTTGTTATAATTAAATTTGAATTCAACGCGTGGTTAAAATTATATTAGAACCCGATTTCGTATGTAATTATGGATAAACCACTTTTATTTGCGTAAAAGAAAAAAAAAACATTATGGTTTAATTTTTCTGGATAATCAGTTACTAAATAAACCCCAATATTATTCAAATTTTCGTTGAAATTTATTTTACTGTTTCTTTTAGTTGCAATATTTTTATTGGTCATTACTTGAAACTTATTTTATACAGTAGGCTTTACCTTTTATTTAACGAATTCCGAAAATGATATTAATTAAAATAATTTTCAAAGATTAGAAAAATAATGGAGTCCTATTAATATAAAAATAAATTTTCTGTTAAACATTGTATCTTTATTTTTATTAGGTCCTAATTTTTTATTTAATAATATCTTTCTTAATTAATCTTTTTTTTTTTTTTTTTGTAAACAAACAGCGTACAAAAATTATTAGTTTTTTCAGATTTGTTACATTATTTCTCTCATATTTTCTTCCAAATTTTCATAGAGATTTCCCCAAATTAAACTTAACGATATGATTATCAGTTTTTTCATTAAGAATATTTAATTCTATGCAATATTTGGTATCATGCTATGAATTTGCTTCTTATTTGTAGCTACTATATCATCATAGGAATCTTAGAATATTTATTTTTCATTTTATAACGTTTCTTAACATTTATTTGCCAACATCTTGAAAAATTATCGGCAAAAGTTTAAATTAAAGGTAGCCTGATTCAGAAGCTGGCCAATTCGTCTTGGGGGCCTACCACCGAAACTCTAAGAATCAGTGCACTAGCCATCGTACATTCAACTGCAGAGTATTGTGCTCCTCTTTGGATTAATAGCTGCCATATCAAACTCGTCGATATACAACTGAACCAGACTATGCGAACCATAACTAGAACCGTTAGAACAACTCCGCTTCAGTGGCTGCCATTGCCGAGTAATATCGCACCTCCTCCCCCGAACTAGATGACTGGCAGCCCTTAAATCAGTTGGAAAAATATAATGCTAACCTATCGCTAGCTATTCATGCAGATATAGATTTTCTGAAACAGCATCCGAGACTGAAGTCTAAATACCCACCTAGAACATTGTGATAGATCCAGCTCCGAGGGTACCAGGAAGACATTACTCTTCCCAGAAGACATTGATGCAACATCAATAGGATTCCCACAAATTATGGTATCTGTCATAAGAACCTGAACCAATGGGGAAATGCGGAAAGCCCATGATGCGACGGATGTGGAGCTAAAGAGCAAACAATTGCTCATCTGGCCCTTATTGTCCAAGTACATCCTATAGAGGCTCGTTACAAGACATCCATGAACTTACCCACGAAGCATTGGATGGCTGACGCACTGTGACCTGTATTTGTGTAAAAAAGACATAATTATCTAATATAATTATCAGACGTAATATTATTAATAATACTGCTGATATAATATCGTTAAATTATTGTAAAAATTGCGATGTTTCTAAGTCAATTCCAATATATGTATGCTATTATGATTAAATTTTGTATAAAATAATGAAATATTGACCTAACAAGATGTGTAATATCTATAACATCTTATTGAATAATTATATATATAACATATAATCTGTATTATATAAAATGTATAATACAATATTATATTAACCTAATTAGATGTATGTATTATTTATATAAATTTTTCTAAACCTTCCATTTTTTAATTCTTAATTTTCTTGTACTTATTTTTCGTAGCAAATGATCTAAAAAATTACTTTTTATGCGGTTTAATGTATCGAGCTTTCTTCTCTTCCCATACATCTTTTTTGAAACTGCTTTCAAACATCACCATTCAAATGACTTAAAATGTCTTTCTCTTTTCATGAGCACCGTGAAATCAGTTTTATTGCTAAGTAATATTTCATTTCTCCTAAGTACTTTTTTTCATTGAAATTCTTAAATCTCTAGTTAACATATTGTCATTGATAAAATCCTTTGGGAATGTAAAATCAGGATAAAGTGAAAATTATTTTATTTTCCATATACTTTTAAAAAAAATTACGATACTGTGTAAATAATTACATTGGCTTTATGAATGTTAAATAACTCTGTCCTTGAAATTAAAATTACATCACGTTTGTAATTTTTTTAATACGATCCAACAATTTAACACTGTTATCGTTAAATTTTACACGAACACCAAATTAAAAAAAAAAAAACACAAAAAAAAAAAGAATATTAGTTTGTATTCAAGTATAAATGTAATTAATTATGTTCTACATACAGTTTCTCGTAAATTGTTTTGCAATTGTTAAATCTGGAATATTCCAGAGAATTTTAGAAAACTAATGTAATATTTACTGTATGGTTGCAAATTATTATATGTTTCAAATAACGATGAACGCAACTGTGTTGTTTCTTTTTTTAACAGTATTTCTCAACATTTTTTTTATAATAATGTTCAACAAGTATAATAAGTAAGCTTATACATGGGAAATTGCCCGTAGTTATAATTACTTCCATTTTTTTTTTTTTTTAAATTGACTTTTCACAACACATGACGTTGGTACCGTTGTCGTCTGTTTTATCAATTCACAAATCACAACAAATCTTTGCTTTCTTTAGTTTTGACTGTATCTGACCAATGGACTTATTACGCTTCCTTTTAGGCATCGTCAAATCATTACGCTGAAATATAATCACTTCTCAATGAAAATACTGTCGAAATTTCATTTAATACTTTATCTGAATTCACTCACAATAAAGAAACTAAGTTTTATCCCGCTATTTGATATTAACGTTTACATATTTTTAATTTCAGACTTAAGCAACTGATATCTCACGCTTCCTTTTATATTGTTAAAGAACTTTTGAAGTCTTTTCTATTGTAGGAATACTCCAGAATTTTCTACAAACATTTCGAAAGTTTTAAATTGACCTAAAAGTTTCAGTTAAAAACTATAAAACCATAATGTTTTAGAATGATCTAGAATGCTCTAAAATATTAGAAATTTTCAGAAAGTTGTAAAAATTTTCAAAATGAAATAGAGTTCGAAATATTTTGTATATTACCAAATGTTCCAGAATTTTATCTTTAATAATGTTTTAAGGTTCTCATCTAACCCGTAGCGATTGCCTTTGAAACACAATACAATATTTTTGTCAATTAGAAAGTAATAATCGTCCCAAGTTAGGTTGAAATCGGTCCTGCGATTTAGGAGGAGATGAGGAACAAATATACCCACTTATGTAAATAAACATAATGACATGTATTTATATTAAGATGCAAAGGTGACACTGTTACTAAGCAGATGAGACCGTCAACGAGGTGGAAAATGGGTGAGAAGGAGGTAGTAGATGAAATTGTGACGGGTAAAGAAAAAAATAGTTCTGCAGCAGTTTTCAAATTTGATTGTTAATAAATTTGGAAGTAAGAAGCCTATCAAAGTCGTGAAAATTGCATTTTGAAGCAAATTTTATGGAGTTGAGAAAAATTACCTCCACTTTGGTCGATTTCGTAATATTTTTCCTGATATTTGCGAAAAACCATAAAATTACGCTTTAAATTTTTAACAATTGCGGGTCCGGTCTCGGGGAGGAGGAGAACGGTTAGGGGTGTTTAGTCGGTATGGGGCAGGTTATATATGCCTAACAACATCTTGGCATAACCTGTTAGCTTGTTAACTAGCCCTTGAGGAATAGCGTCGTGGGTCCGAGCCCGAACACCCGTGGTGGCGTGCAAAAATAGCATTTCTTTACTACCGACCAAAACTAAGAAAAAAAAAAAAAAATTAGATGAAAAACAGAAGAAAGCAATTTTTTCAAAATGAAATATAAATAACAATTTTCTTCTTGTCTGGAACTGTTAGCATTAAAAATTCCATCACGACTGGAATACAATTGTAGATCTGTATAAGAGATAAACGGAAACACAAACATCCTTCTTTATATTTACACATGTTTGATTTTTTTTTCATACAAGACTTATTACTTCATAAAAGCAATTATATAATTACTTAAATCTGATTATTTTACTTTAATTTGATGATGGATGACAGTTAATTAAATGTTTGCCTTTTTCCTAAATATTATCATGTAAATTGTTAAACGTAATTTATATATTATTATTGAAAGAAAAATATCTAACAAGATAAGTTAACTCATATATTTTATTTCACATTTCAAAATCTTCCTTCTTTAATTACTATTTCGGTTAACCAATTTTCCTAAAAGAATGTTATTTAAATTATTTTAAATCTTTATTCCTTTCTCATGTACATTAAAGTGTAATTATTGTTTCCGTTGTATCTTTCTCTTATGAAGATTTTGTTATCTGATGATATTTGATTACGTTAAAAATTATATAATAATAGTTTCTTATTTGTATTATTTTTTCCCTTCACCGGGCCGGATCTAGAATGAAGCATAGCACAGCCCGGGGGGGGGGGACTTGTCCATGTGCACTGTAATGGCCCTCCCCTACGTCCACCGGAAGTACGTCCGACACGACAGGTCATCCCACCGATTTGGATCTTTTTGTTGCCTGCCTCTAACCTTCAGGACGAGAGGCCAGAGTCAACATAATCTCGTGAGGATTAGACCAGGATTTGTCTTTTGTTTCTAGTTGGGCGTAGTGTTGGGGAGGAGTAATTCCCGTGCTTCCTAACTGCCGCCCATCGGTAGTTTTATTCCTCACCGTCAGCTTAAAAATAAAAATATAAATAAATTCAATTTCTTTAAAAAAACTAAAATATAGACCGCCGCCCATCGGTGCACACATGGACCGTGCACGCAAGGCAAGAACCCTTACTCACTTCTGGTCCAGGGAATACGATAACGCAGGTAGGAACACTTATAGACTAGACATAGTAGACATACAAATAATATAAACCAACACACTTAGTATTTGTATTATTGTACGAGTATAACTTAACTGTTAGCAAGATAACTAATTTTTTGTTTAATCTTTCTGATTATTTAAAAAATCAGGAAAAAGTAAAAAGTTAAACTTTTTTTTCTTGCAAGATATGGAGTATAACATTTTATAAAACATTTAAGATTTTTAATTGTGTCATTATATTTATGAAATAGAGTAATTTAATAAGATTTATTTTTTCTTTTTTTTTTTAGAGATGATTCCATATACGTCCATGTTTTTATCAATGGCGAATATGCAATTGAGGTACCAAATCTAGGATGAATACACCGGTTTTCTTCAGTATCCTTGCTGCTGCCTTCGTTACGGTAAGTAAAACTATGATAATAAAATATATGTTAATTTAATTTTTTTTCTTTTTTTTTAAGATCAGAGTTAGATATTTTATTAAATGTTGCAGAATTTTAGGTTGTAATATTTTATACGTAGTACATGAGATTTACTACAGAAAAATATTAAAAAAAGAATTATAAGGAAAATACTAGGTTATTAAAATCTTACAATATAAAATTTAGGACTCTATTAAAATAGACAATTAATTTAAAACATGCAAGGTAACTATGTCTTAAAAAAACTTTGCGTGACTAAAACTTTTCATTGTTTTTGTTTCTTTTCAACAATATTCTCCATTTATTTAAAGAAGATTATTAAATTTTTTTGAAGGTGGTTAAATAACTGTTTCCAAAAATAACTTTAATTAAAATTTCGAAGTTCTATTACTTCGTAAGTTTGTATCTAAGTTTTCATTATATCACAGTTTTTTTTTTTTTACCCTCCGGAACCACAATTAAGTATATCTTCAGAGGGATGAGATGAATGAATTGTAGCGTATGTGAAAAATGCCATGCCTGACCGGGATTCGAACCTCGGACCTCCGAATGATATATCACAAATTAAATTTAAAAAAAACTTTTTTAACAATTAGTGGTTACAAATTTTTATTAACTGACTTATCAATTTTATTTGTAACTAATTTATTTCAAAGCTACTGTAATACTTAAAATTTTTATTCTCTTAATAGTTTCATTCTATTATTGGATAAATTATTTTCTTCTAATTATATTTCTTTTTTTTAAAACTATTTATCTTAAACTAAAATGATAACGGTCCTACATCAAAGTCATTGTTCTTTGTGTTATGTCTAATTGTTAATTGAATAATATTCAGACAAGTTTAGGTAATGAGGAGAGACAAGAAATGTCTAATTGATTCTTTTGAAAGAAAGTGGGAAATAAGTATCAATTACAGAAATTCCAGATTGCCTACATCTTCAGTGTAAAATCATTCATCTCGAAGTAAAAGGATATTAAAGACACTCCATATATACGTACAACAAATAAGTTATTTTAAATTACTCTTCTATAGCTTCCTCTATATTTCAATAAAAGTGTTACGGTTACAAACAAAATTGAAGTATATATAATATATATATATATTATCAATCAAGTAGAAACAATTCTAATGAGAGACTAAGCTCTTTCTTTAATTTTATTTAATATCAATACAAAATAATAAATATTTATTACAGATTGAAAAATTTCCACAAAATTTTTTTCAAAATTGAAAATGTTTGTCCACATACACAAAATATATAACTCAATATTTACTTTGCAGCTTAAAAATCAAAATCAAAGCACTAAAACAAACAAAATAAAAAATATAGAACAAAGGTAGAAAAAATATAATGAACTTATATTTTTAATTTCTGGAATTTCAATTTCAATTTATTAAAATTGATAAATACATAAAATTTACCATGGAAATAGAAAAGGATAATTTCTTGAATATAATCTTTTTAGATATAAAGTAAATAATAAAATTTATAACAAAATAAAATTATAAATATATCGTAAAGATTCATTAAATAACACAATAATTTAATACCATTTGTTTCATCCTTGGTCCCAAAAGACGGGTGTTTTTAATTCACTTTTATATAAAGCCATATAATTCCTTAAACGTGATAAAATTTCCTTAAATAAAGAAACATAAATAATTAAATGCATTGCTGTAGCTAACGGTTATAGTGTCGTTATTATAAATAAATTATATAATAAAATAAATAAAATAATTAATATAATTGACAAAACGAAGTTATTACCAGATAAAAAGGATAAGATATACATAAAAAATTAATATACACCTTAAAGAAAAAAAATTTAAAAAATATATTTAAAAAAATGGCATAACACCTGCATATTCTTCTAGTAATAAATTAATTAATAACAATAATAATAACCATTCATACAATAATGATAACAAATTTGATAAACAAGGGATATACAGTCTTGTTTGTGAGAATTACGACATGATATATGTGGGTATGACCAATCATAAATTTTCCATACGTGCAAAAGAGCACATAAATAGTATTAAAATAATAAGCCAGAAAATTCTACCTTTGCCAAACATATAATAAAATATGGCCATACATATAATCCTGATAATTTCATGAAAATTTTACACATTTCTTTATAAGTGTTATAACACTTTTAATTTAGAGAAATATCACATTTATTGTAATAATAAAAATGTAATTAATTGACAAAAAACGTTTAAAGATAATATATTATTTAAAAACACCCTAAATATAAATATAAAGAAATAATTTTAATCTAATAATTATCTTTGTGATAACATAGTTCCGTTTGATTTCATTTTAATCCACCTGAACAATAAATATTCCTTCAGTATTCTGTTAGGGCTGGACAGTGGTGACTGGTTTTACATTTTAATTTATGATTTTGACTTCAATATAATGTTTTAATTCCTGATGATGGCTTTCAATTAAGACGAAAGATGATAGGTTTATTTCAACTTTGCCGGTAAGGTGGATTTTTATTCCTTAATATTTTTACTTGTATATTTTTTTACGTAGAAAATGAAAAATAATCAATACATACAAATTTGTTTTCAGAAAAAATAATAACGTTTCCTATTTTACCCTTTCTCATAAAAATTATTAGGAAACTTCAATATACATTGTCAGCTTAAAAATAAAAATATAAATAAATTCACTTTCTTTCCAAAAAGTTAAATATTGAATATATATACAGTAATAAATAATATAAATTAAAATACATAATTTAAACTCCATATATTTGTACAGAAATAAAATAAATATGAATTTGTTCTGCAAAAACATCGCTTCAGAGCCTTTGGTTTAGTATCAATTATAGATGAAGTAGAATGGTTTTTTAAATTATTACCTCATAATTTGAACTCTCTGCTGCTCACCCTAATTCACCAATTCATATCAATCTTGTTTTATATAAGTATAAATAATATATTATATACTTATATTACATTATATAGTGTATTATGAATAATATATATAAACATTTCTACAAAATTGTTAAAAACAATTATTATTTTTTTAACTATTATTTATACTAATTATATAGGATTTTATCCCAGTAGATTAATTATGGATCATTCCCTTGCAGTCTATCAGTTTAAAAACATTTCAAAAATAAATTTAAACAACACACTGTGGCATAAGATTTTCAGTTTGTTTTTTTTTTTTTGTTTCGATTACCTTACCATTTTTTTTTTTTACCTCCGGAACTACAATTAAGTATATCTTCAGAGGGATGAGATGGATGAATTGTAATGTGTGTGAAAAATGCCATGCCTGACCGGGATACTTTACCAGTAAAATCCCGTGCTTGTGCACGGGATTATGAAATGAAAATTTTGTAGCGTTTGAAAAATGTCAAGCTTGAATTGGGACTTGTACCCGGAACCTTCGGATGAAAGGCCGAAGCGCTAACGCTCGGGCCGTGGAAATCGGCATAAAATAATTATTACTTAAGTAGTCATGATATATATATATATATATGTATTATATTCGTTATGCGTACGTTGCAATCTTGTTCAACTAGTGAACTTCACTAACCGTTCCGTCGCCCAATGAGTTGAGGATGATATGAGTGATATTCATGGCAAATGACTCAGACTGATCTTTCCTGAGATGTGAGAGACTGGTTAATTGAATACCAACCAAAAGGTACATCGTTATCCATTGTCTAGTTTTCAAATACGATTAAAGCAAATAACTTTTATTTGGAATTAAATTTCATAACCCTCGACTTACTGTAAAAAAAATTAACAGTATGAATTTGCTGTTAAAATAATATAATATTTATTATATTTTTTACACCCCACGAACTGGGCTATACATATACATATATGTAAGTAATAAATTTTGTTCAGTTATATTAAAATAACTTTTTTTTTTGGATATATATATATATATCATCTAGAATTGATGCATCGGAAAAGATACGTATATTTTTTATTGATCATTTATGGTTTTTTTTATGCTGTAATTCTAAATGCGTGTTACCACGAACTTTGGTAATCACTAGTGAGATTTCAGGATCGTTTGATATAGTGGAATTTACAATCAAACATTCATAAATAAAACATGCCTGTTTTAATTTAACAACTGTATTCATATGGTAATTTAAGTATTAGCAAAAGTCAATGGCTTGAGGCGATCGGACGGAAATAGATGAAATACGTTTACTGTCAATTTTTTGTAGTACAATAGTGATCCTGAAACATAAAATATATCATTCGGTTTAGGTTGGTTATAAATACTAAAAAAAACCGCTCTTAATTCCGTTTCACAGAAAAAATCACACTCACAATATATTTGTGTTAGATTGTTGCTCAGTTCTAGTCTTTATATATATATTTATATATGAACCGGAATAAGTACCCAGGTGGATGGGTTATCATTTTGATAAAGTTCTGAATGGTATTCTAGATGTTTTTATTAGGCACGTGCCAGATTAAAGCAGGTGTTCTTAGAAAATATAAGCTACTTCCTTAACACTTTATTAAGTTTTCTTTCATAGCATTATTATATAGCACTATTAACAAAATTTTATTAACTAAACAATAAAAGGAAATGGTTTCAGATAAGAGTAATAAAATTAGATAAATACGAATGTTTGGTTAGTTCATTAGAGTACTGTATTTTATTCTTCGCCAAAACTAGTATATATTTTTACTTTCCTGGGATCATAGCTCTAGAGCAGCCGTGGCAAACAATTTTTTCCTCCAAGCCGAACAGGAAAAAAAAAATTGAATTAAGTAAACAACATTTTAATTTTGGAATTTATTTTGGATGAATAAATATAGAGTGTAAAATATATAATATGATTAAATATATATAAATAAATTAAATATTTATATAGTTATGAATAAATGTATAAATATTAAAAAAAAAAAAAAAAAAAAAAAACTAATGTGATGTGTTGAGATAGTTCGCATCGCCTATTATTTTCTAAATTTCTGGCGCTATACCTGTAGTAGCTATTCTTAATACAGCCTGAAAATGTAAATCATTCAGTCTTGATCTTGTTGTTTTTTTATTCATTAAAGAAAAACTTTATTCTCAAGTATTTGTTGTGCTGAAGATCACTAAATATATCTTAACAAGTTTGAACGTCAAACAGTTCATATCGAGTACAGATGTTGTGGTTTGTTTTTGAATACTAACAATTTTTATGGTTTATAAAATATGGCGAATATTAATATTAATTTAAATTTAACTCTTGAAATAATTTTGATATTTTAAAATAATTATATATCTTACAATAATTAATTAATAATCTTTAAAATAATTTTAATCACTGTATCATTAAAAATTAAATATATACGTTTCATGATTTAGTATTCTCAAAAATAAAAAATGGGTTATGTTGTACGTACGTATGTGCAGTACGTATTTATATGTGTTGGCGTGTTTGAAGCATAATAACTTTTGACTTGGTAAACCGATTTTGATGAAATTCTGTAGAGACTCTAGTATATGGAACAATTTGTTGGTAAAATTTTTGGATAAATATCTTCAGCAGATGGGGAGGTTTATTAAGGAAAATTTTCTCAAATCTTAACAAACATAACCCCAAATTATATTAAACTCAGTATATGTGTGCATGCTTATTTTACCAGTTAAAAAAAAAATTGTTCCTAAATTTCCTCCTCTACGAAAATAGAAAAAGTTACCCTTTATTTATTGCATAATTTTTAATAAAAATTCTTTTAAAGTCTTCTTAGGTTGACATAATAGTAGTGCAAGCGACCCTCAAAAGAAAAAAAGAATACTTTGGGATGAATATTGGGTGAAGGAATCGATCAAAGTTAAAAATATAGATTTTTTTTTTAATTTTTCAAAACTTTTTTTGTAAATTTAAACCTTATATTAAATTTTAATATTTATTTAAACTTTTTTACTGTTAAAAGTTAAAATAATAATTTTTTTAGTATTATTATTATTATAATAAAAGTTCACCATAATTCACCTCCAACTTTTTAATGGCATTTTTTTATTTCCTTTCATTTGACATAGTATACGCACAAAAATCAAAAAAATTATTTGAAAGGAGATAGAAAGCTGAAAAAAATACAAATTTTTTGAATTTTTAAAATTCTTTTTTTGTTTATTTAGACATATTATCTTAATTTTACAATAAAGTTCATTATAAATTAATCTCCACCGCTAAAAAGAAATCTTAGGTAACTTTTTTCATATATCATTACTTTTTCACTATATGAGAATAAATAACCAAAGCCAGGAACACATTACAAGCCTTATTCATTTTTGAGGGAAGTTTAAAATTTAATTATAGGTTCAGATTAAAGAATCTTCTATGATATTCAAATATCCAAACATACATATATATATACACGGCGTAAACTTATTAACCTGAATTAAATAGAAAATTAAAAAAATGTACTTAAAGTTGTATTTTATTTATGAATATAATTGTATACATTCATAAATAAATAAATATATATATATATATATATGATATTAAATATTTATTACTTTTGTCTTACGGGTGTAAGATTTTATAACTTTATATTTTAATGGATGTAGGCTAGTACGCGTGTAAAATCTAGGTTAATATCGCTATAAAACCCATCGGGTTTCATAGTCTAGGTGTATATAATTCTACATAAGTTGTTCCTATGTATATAATACTTGTATTATTAGTTAAATATATGTTTCCGTTAGTTTAATCATGTATGAAACTCATTTACGTTAACGTGTTATTTTATTACTATTTATTTTCAGGGTATAACAAAATAATATTTCATTTAAAGTATAATTGTTATATTAACTCATGAATACGTGTAGTATGAATGAAATAATACAAAGTATTATGTTTACTATTTAGAATCGTGGTGGATACTTTATGTAATATTATTATACAAAATATTATTATTATTAAGGCATTTAATTAGAAGGTGAAGTACTATTTAAAGCAAATTTTAGTGCAATTTTGTATAAAGTGTACAACTGCTTTAATATCATATAACATATCATGTAGTCAATAAATTTATATAAATTGAAATTATCATTTAATTCCCCGTTAAAGCTTAATTTCATAATTTCTACGTTAAAATTCTACGTTAAAGCCATAAAAACAATGATTTCTAGTTAAATCCTTTATATTCATATCCAAGAATGTTTTAATAGAAATAAATAAACGGTTTTATTAAATTTATAATATTAAAATATTTTTACAGAAGAATGAATTTTTGTTTAGCAATTTACATGGATAAAGTTTAGATTTATAATTAATGTAATTATTTGTTCTGTTTGGAATTAATTTTATTTATAAATAGAGTAGAAATTAGTAACAGAAGCAAATAGATTTTTCTAGTGTTTTCTAGAAGTGCAAATAGATTTTTCTAGTGTTTTCTAGAAGTACAACGAGCAGTACATAAGCAAGACGAGGGAACTCTTCATTGACTCAGTATGTATCGTAGTTAGTGTCAATGTGGCACTGCCGTTGTAACTGCGCGAAAGTTTAAATTGTTATGATTTAATAATGGGATTCTGAAAATCAAAAGACATATGGTAAAAATTAGTAAAGCAATTTGTTTGTTTAATAAAAAAATAATATTCATTATTAAATAATATAATACTTCATTACAGTACAGTTAATTGAATTCACAGCTTACAAAAAATATGATAGGAAAAAAAGTTGTTAAAATTTGTTGATTTTTTTTCAAATTTTCATTGGAGTGCATGACCCGTGATTACACAGTGGTTGTTATGTTAAATATGTTTTAATCTTTTAAAACCTATACTATTTTTATCTGTCCTTTTCTTTCTTTAATATTTGTGACTTGAATTTTTTTTCCTCTCAAATCCGGGGTAGAACTCACAATTTACTTAACGCAAGAGGTGTCCTTTTCACTCTAATGAGCCTCCCCGTCTACCGATTGTAAGTCCGGCATGACAGGTCGTCTTGTCACTTGGATCTTTTTATTACTGCTCACTCTAATTGGGGAAGCCAAACGCTTACGTCTCCCTCCCACCATTGGTCTCAGGTTTTTTAATTTTTTCTCCCCAGCGGTCCTGGGTTAATCTTCGAGGGTAGCCCACCTCAGCCAAAGCGGGTAGCAAACCGCTTTTCAGTCAACCGTAACGCCGCACGATGAGTTGTAACAGTCAAATTTCTCGTGTCGCCGAATGCCGGATGAATCGTCGAGAGCCTGAATTCTTTCTTACTTCCTACTCCCCATGCCAATGGATCCGTAATTTCCTTCTCAGTGGTATCAGCAAAAATTTCTTTGAGATGGACAACGTCCTGACACGGCTGTTCCTTGATTTAATGGCTACACTGAAACCAGCCCCCATCGCTTTGAGGATTATCCAAAATTCCTCCGCCTTCACGGAAACCTTTACTCTGATGTGCAGATTTTCATTTGTGTCTTTACGAAGAGACAAAATCTCTTCTACCTCCTTATCGTCCACTAATTTCTGCATCAAACGAAGAAAGTCAGCGTAAGATCTACCCTTGGACTTAACGATGATGGTTGTACTGTCAATGACAGCTGGAGTAGCACGCTTCTCTCTTTTTTCTGTTTACCCCAGTGGAAGAAGTAGCACCCGTCCTGTCCACTCCCTGTAGTGTAATATCACCAGAGGACAAAACCACCTTAATCTGCTGTGACCTCCCGGTCACAGATAGATTAACAGCTTCCTGGTCTACTCATCCATTTTGTTCCTCTGAACAACGGAACAACACTTTACTTGGATGAATTTTTCCCTTTATTTGACTTTATTATTTTTTACCTGTTAATTTTATTATCTGTTATCTTTGTTTTTATTAACTAAATTGCTTCGTTTACGTCGTGACAGGTGATGCCTATTATTAATATTGTATTTGAGATGGGCTATCTTTCGATAGTCTACATAGTCATAAAACTTTACTTATGATCGCAATCACTTTGAAGACCGATTGTAAAAACTTAATTTCGCAAAAAAAAAATTTAATTCAAATTCTTTTTTATTTAAAGTCGTGAATTCATATTGAAGCTGCTCTGCTCTTTCATTTAGGTCACACATAATTCAGATATTTTTAACTTTTACTTTCATTTAAGAAAAAAAAATTGAATCTAGTTGAGTGTTTTATTTTTAACATTAGATTAAATTATTTAATTATTAAAATAACTTTTTATTAACTTTTATAATAAGGTTGTTTGTAACATTCTAAATTATATAAATTAAAATTGCTATTTATAAGTATGCGAAAATCCGGTACATTATATTTACAAATATAATAATGTGGATACCATATAACATCCTTATCTGAAAATCCAAAAATCATAAGATTCTAAATTATAATTTTCAATTAATATTTTTTATTCCAAATTTAGCATATTTACTCAATCTTCAATTTTAATTCTGTACAGATTGTAAAGTTTCTTTTACGCTATAATAAAAATTAAATTAATAAATAATTAAATTATTAAATAATCAGATGTTTCACCAAATGTATTACATTTACACACATGTAATCATGCTTATTGAATTACATTTAAAAATTTTTAAAAGGCCATAAAATTATATTTAACTTATTACAACTTCTGAATTTTTTCATATTGTTTTTATTTTTATCGTTATCGTTGAAATATTATTTATTGTAACATTTGTTGTACAATCACGGATTAATAATTTATTAATAAATCAGTATATTTAAATAAAAAAAAAGTTAAAATAATAAGTTAAAAAAGAAGTGGAGTTATTAACTGATTCGAATCAATGTGCTGTCTTATGTCAGATCCAAATATTTCAAAACTTATTAACAAAATTAACTAAAGGCATTGGGTTTAACATCGTCTACTTTGTTATAAAGGTTTTTGAAAATACGTTTTTTTGTTTAGGAGACCTAATGGAAAGCTACATCTATAAAATCGCTTTATATATAAAAAATTTGAATTATCTAACCGTTTATTCTATATAATATGGACACAGCCTCTTAAAATTGTTGTTATACTCTTATAAACAAATTATATCATCACTATTTTTGTTCAATCTTCCAATCGCTTCGCTTGTTCCTTAAAACTAAACTCGGTTTTACCTGACTTGGAAAAATAGTCAGAATAACTCATTAATTAAATACATTAATTCAATATAAGAAATACAAATTAAAGATGAATAATATGGTTGTAGAGTAATACGGTTATTCCTAGAAATAATGGAATCGTCAACAATATACGCAAAGGCCAGAATAGATGATATTTTGGACTACGCCTACGTCTCATATGATATGTTTGTAATTCATGACCAGTAATATTACTTAAACTTCAGTTTACAGTATACTACGGCTTATAAATACAGATTTATGTACGTATATATACACAATATATTATGTACTCGTATAAGTAGTTATAAGGCTGATGATTTGAAACAATGAGAGAATTGCAAAGGAAAAGGAAAAATAATTTCCACGTGATTTACCTTAAAATTATCACCATTTTGGTTTGTTACATATTTTCTAAATATTTTGTTAATTATTTCATCATTCGTTACTCTTTTTAAACCCATTTGAAATAAATATTTTTACTTTATTTTTCGAAGTAAAGGAAGTATTGTGATGGTGAAAAATTTCGGTTTTCAGATTTCAACGGAAATATCCGTTCTGACCTTCCCTGTATTCATTTTTACTAGTTTTGGCGTGACATCTGTATGTTCGTACGTAAGTACGTACGTATTTAGCATAATACAAACACGGTTTGCCATAGGATGTTGAAATTTTGGAGTTAGGACGGTTAAAACAACCTTTAGTTGTGCACTTCACCTTTTGATTGCAATCGACTGAACCAAAAGTATCCAAAAAAATCAAAATCCCCAAAATATTTGGATTTTAAACTTTTTCTTAATTGCAGTAATATGTCCTCATTGAGTGTTTTACAACGTTTTTTAAATGGTACTTATTTTTATTGGTTTCAGAGTTATATGCAAATAAAATTTTAATTAATGAAATATATGGATCTTACAAGGGAAGGCATGTCGATTCGAATCAGACATTACCTCTTTTTTTCTTTTTTATTTAAATATAATGATTTATTAATAGTTTGTTACCCGTGATTGTAAAAAAATGTTTACATGAAATAATAATTCAATAGAAAAAAATTCAGAAGTTATTAGTGAAATAAAATTTTCTGTATAATTTTATACAGAAAAATGTGTAAATGTGATTATGTAATTTTAAAAATGTGTATATGTAATTTAATAGGCATTATTACGTATGTGTATATGTAATAGATTTGGTGAAACATCTGATAATTTAATATTAATTGAAAATTATAATTTAAAATCACATTATTTTTGGATTTTCGTACAAGAAAGTCATGTAGTGTCCACATCAGATTTTTTTTTTAATACTTTTGTACATTGATAAGTCACTACTGACTTATCAATAACTACTGACGAATCCCAATTAAAGCAACTACCTTTAATAGGATTTAAACCTGAGAACTTTGATTTCGAAATCAGCTGATTATGACGACTCTATTAAACCAACCCGTTAGGTTAATAAATATTTTATTGTTGTTTCTTTAGAATTTGAAACGTTATTTGTATCAATTTTTTGTTATTCACATTCTTCTTTTTTTAGTATAACAAATCATTTCTTTCACTCCTACCCATTTTTCAACTACTTTCTCTTGTTAAATCTTGTTCTCTCTTAAATCTCTCTCTCTTGTTAAAACTAAATCTTACTTAAGTATTAAAAATAAGCATTATCAATGTTATAAGCATTATCAATGATAAGTATTATCAATGTAAATGCTGACGTAGACGAAAATGATTGCGTCATTAAAAACTAGTTGAATGTCTTTATAAAAGAAAATCGTTAGGAATTTTCATAGAAAGAATAAAAACACTACTTCTTTTGGAACTTTTAAATGATCCAAAATTATATGTTATTTTTTAAGTTATATGTTAAAGATTATTCATACTCGTTTATAAATAATAAAAGAGATGTAATGAATATTGATGATGCATTTAACCGCGTAAACAAAATTACCATATTCAAAAGGATTTGTGGATTGAAACAAAATAAAGAATATGTTACAGAAAGTTTAGATCTTGTTAAAACTAGTTATAGAAAAGCTATAGTTGTTTCAACGACTGAATTTATGGTACCTTCCTTATAATTGAACAAACAAGGTTTCTTCCGAAGTTTTGAAAATTCTTAATAACTCATTTCCTTGGCTACGATATATTTATAAAGGAACTAATGAATTACATGGAAAAAAGCATATTGTGGAGATTAATAGAGCTTAAAAACATATTTATTCTAATGGATTTTATCCTAATGTTTTCCCGTATGTACTAAATGCCATAAGTATAAAATTCACTAGATTCTTGAAATTTAGTTTATACGGGAATTCAATGAATTTCCTTAAAATGTTTGTGGAAAAACAAGTTTTTTTTAATATGAGGATATGGTTACCATTATAATAAATATCTAGTTCTTAACTGTCACATATATTTATCTAATTCAACATTACTGAAGTGTTGTCGAATAAATACATTTGCCATCAATAAATGTTATTTCAGGTTCTGTAATATATTATAATATAAAGAATAAATGTACACGAAAAAATTCAATTGGTTATGACCTAATAATTTACTGTATTCTTAGAAATTTAAAATCAAACATTATTTTACTAATTTTAAAATAAGGAATACATACATATCTATATACGTACAAATAACTGGTTGATAAATTCTCTTGGAAAAATATTTTCTTATGTGTAACAAAGATTAAATGGAAGGGATGATTAAAATGATTGTTATTTAAAACATTAATAACAATCATTAAAAACATTAAACGAATTTTTGAATGAAATAATCTTGAGAAAGCTGTTGAAACTGTAGTTCATCTTATGATATCAAAAAAGAAAATACGGTTAACATATTTTGATGTTGTGATTATGTGTGTTCAAAAGGTTCTAAAAAAATTCAGAAGTGTGAAGTAAGAATTAAAACTTATAACAAGTTTTGTCATCAGCATGCAAAGAGAAATAATGAAACAGAAGAATGTGTTGATAAATATTAATAATAGTCTGTTAGTTTAATAAGAAGCATACAAACTATTTATTCATTTAATTATTTTTTTATTCATTGACAAATGAAATTATTATTATTATTATTGCATACTGTAATATATTTTTGTATAATAAATTCATATAAAAAATTATTATTATTGTATATATATATTATTATTATTAT